>WEDG01002658.1:0-175219 GCA_017591395.1 Schistocephalus solidus | reverse complement strand
CAGACCTACGTACAAAAACAAAAACTGGCATCTCGTATGCCAGGTTCCAAATCGCAGCGCTCACCTCGGATTCAATGAACTAACCGCACTTTTAACATTTGAACAACAATCTCCTTAGGCTAATTTACGTCAAAAGCAGAACAGCTTCCACTTGACGCAAGCTATTCACATAAAAAATCTAGCAACATTTATCTAGACCGTTCCGCTACTTACAAATCGCTGCTTCTGGAAGAAAATAAGGATAAGGACAAAATGCTCATATTGATCTCCAATCACGCATGATCTTTTGACGAACGCCAACCCCCGAAAAGCAGGCAGACTTAAAAGCATCCCCCATCGAGTTAAGGATGCGTACCACCAACGATTGTCAAGACCCACCACCCTTTGTCAAAGGGGGAGACAGCGAAAGTAGAAAAATATCAATTAATCCAGAGTCAACTACCTTAATCAATCATTTGCAACTCTGATCGATAGCTGGCACTAAACGCCTTGAAAATGAATAGTTGGCTATGGTTTTCGAGGCGTAAGCCACAGGAAAAATATGTTTCAAAAGCGAAGAACAATGTTTTTTCTGCAGATCATCATCCCACTTATAGGCTGTTCAAATCCATTATCCGAATGAAGCCTTTGCGTTGTCTAGGAGTCAGTTATATGCAAGGTATTTACTTATGTAATCCCAGCACTTAAAATTCATTTGCGTTAACAAGGTTTACAAACCATAATCCGTTAGGAATATAACCCTTCCGTCTTTTCAAAATACTTGCTTCTACGCCTTTGTTACGTACGTTGTCTGTCTAATGTTATAGTTTAACACCCATAATCCATAATAATGTTTTAACGTTTTTGCTATCTTATTTAAGTTTCTTTAATAAATCAAACGAAGGCACCTGTCAGCACAAATATTGTTGACTTTAGCTCGACAAGGATTAGATGTTCTTCTTAAATTATCCCCGGTCAAAATAACAACACAAAGACGTTTAAAACCATATCTGTAAAGGCAGACGATTAAAAAATAAATTTCCACTCAACATTTGGACACCAGGTTTGCAAAACCACTCTTCCATTAACATTTTGCTGAATATAAAACGAACAAAATTCATAACAGGTCCCTTTCCTCTCTTAATTCGGCAAATTATTAAATCAACTACAATTGATCCCACTTACAATAAAAATTCATTTCAAAATCTTTATGCTGCGGGGGATGCAGGTCATGAATTCTTTTTGACATAAAGGTGGAGTATTTTTCAAAGTTTGCAGCTTAATACGTTCGTACTCAGTCAGCCTTTGCTTCCTCCTGAATTCATTTAAACTCTCCGCAAACGATCGACCATCCCAATGGTGATTAACGTCAAAAACGTCCTTTCTTCTGCAAAGAATTTTGCTAATCTTGATGTCCTAAAAAAGGAGCAAGTGGAAACTACAACCGAGTTTCTTAAGGCTTAAACAAATTGGGGTGAATTTGAAAATTTCACAACAGAGAAAGCAAAAAGACCTGTCCCTTAGCAGTCAGCTGATGATTAAAACATAAAGGTCATTCAGATACCAAAAGCGTACCGCTTAAACTGCTATGAAATTAATTCGTTTTCATCTGGTTACTTAGACAATCCTGAGAATATTTCTCCCCTTCAGTAATACGGAAGACTTTGCCATAGGCTCCAGTGATCTATAATTTCCTGCCATTAATATTAATCAAACACTAAGGCAAACCGTTATCATCGTAAAGCCAACCATAGGCCTAATTAGCAATTAAGATTGAACTTCAGACCTATAAACAAACCCTAACCTTACCCTTTATCCTTGATTTCACTCTAATCCTAACCCTCACCATAACACCCCTGCCCGGAGGTTGTGGCATGTACGTCAGCCCTACTGATCACTTTTAATTGAACTTTTATTTGCAGAATAATACACACAAAGGAAAAAAAGCGAATTTGGTTCTAAAATGCTTCCAAATAATTTGGAAATGGCTTCTTTGGTGGCATGCAACGGAAAAAACGTTAGTCGGATAAATCCTCTGCCTGTCAGTATTTTTCAGGTCTGTGCATGAAGGGAAAAGCATTTTGATGAATACCATCCAGGGTAATCCAAGCACTGTTAAGTACTCCTTAATTTTCTGGAACAGTTAACGCGCAGCATATTCTAACGTCACTTAAAAAGCATCTTGTCGTCCGACTGAAATTATGTTTTTTAAGCTTGCACATGTTTTAATGTTTTGCATCATGTTAACTAATTATGTTAACTAAAATATATTAGTGGCCAAACGAATTTCTGAATTGGCGTTGTTAACTCTTATATATGTGTTTCCTACAGATTCAAGAAATGTTGAAAAATTTTTTTTCAGATCTCATCAATACAAAAATTACGAAACTGAAGTAACTTTTACCCACTATGGAGTACAGCACTCTAAAGGTTTGTGCAAATCCTCACTCAATCGTTCGGGATTCGGATTCGTATCATACTAATTCGGAGAGGAGATTTAGCCCGACGAATGTATAGAAGCGTATTCTCAATCTATTTCTGTGAGTTTCTTAACGGCATAATCTTATTTTTATAAGCTTCTTTCAGTTTTTATGTAACTTTTTAGGGTTCAATATATATCTATATTGTTTCTTGTCGTGTGGACGTTTTGGATGAACTTCTGAAAAATTTAATTGTACAGATCAAGTGTGGTGTCTCAGAAGAAGGTGTTATTACATTGTTGCTTTTTGATGGCGGGAAATCACCACCATATGGAATCCAAACTGATACATTAAACTACATTTTCAGACCAAAGTGCCTACAGAATCCAGAAAAAAATTATGGTAAAATAGCAAGGTTTAGTTTTCAGAGGGTTAAGGGTAGTTTCAAAGTGGTGTGCGACAAATCCACTACCTTAAGATACGAAAGGCGAAAAGTTGGCAATTTTACGAAGAATAAAAATATGAATATTATATTGAGTATATGTGAAAAGGCAAATTAAATCTACCGTGAAAAGAACGCCAGAAGTACGGACTTTTACCATTTTTGCTTTAAAGAAGAACTGGCATTTTCTGATCGCTTAAAACACACGCGCATAATGAGCGCGCACTAACTCACTTAATTTACACGTTCAGTGCCACTCTCACACGACTTATGAGCCAAATGTTTGGATAATTCTGATGACTCCGTCTACGTGGCCGGAATTCGTAATCAATCCGCGGTGTTTTGAGCTCTACTATTCCGCAAGGGATTCATTTTAACTGTCGCCTTAAAATTTTATGCTGCATTAATAGTTGGATGGGTAGAAAACATTCAATTTCCCTCACGTACAGGGCATCATTATAAATGCTGAATTTATAAATGTGCAGATATTACAATAGACTGTGAACTTGTTAATCCTCAAAACCTAGTACCATTTTGCCTGATGCAAACGGGCTATATAACAAGGTACGCTATTTTAAATTACGTACTCTGTAATATGTAACTGGTATACAGAATGTGAATGAAGGACGAAATTATCAACAGCATTCGGGTCAACAAGCTTTACCAGTTTTTACGCGTGTCTGATAACCGAACTGTTCTAACTCTGATATCTGTCCGGCATATAATGAGCCTGGCACCGTCTCCATCGATAGAAAAAGCCAAACGGAATATGAAATAGCACGCTCAATTGCAACACTCATAGGTCTCGAGCATTTGTAGACGAACGTTTGGACTAGGCCATAGTCTAGTCTGGACGACCTGAGCAGTCATAAGACAAATTAAACCTCAAAAAACAGGAGAAAAACGCAGGGAACAGTCCTTGGTTTTTATTAAAACGGTACTTTAGTAACCTACTAGATAAGAAAATCGATACGTCTTCACTGTGCAAAGTACACCTCAGCTAGCACCATCTGCCAGTAGAGATATGAAAGTTCTCTACAATGAATTTCCAAAGTGTACGGTGGAGCTTCCGCATAAATGCCTGTATATCACCTCTTGGTAATATCTGGAACTCATTTGCTCTGGTATTCATTGAAGCTCTTATACGTCCAAGTCCCGTTTCAGTTGTTCGAACCGACGTCAGTGCATATTTCTGTTACCAAATGATATGTGGCGAAGACGTTGACGGAAAACAACTTGGACACAACGCAGGTGAATGCAGCTGTCATGGGCTAAGTTTGATTACTAACCTTTGACAAAATGCTCTATTGAACTCCACGAGGAAGGACGCACTAATCTACCAAGTACAAAACAAGGGAAAGAACACGAATAAATGAACAGGCGGCTACAGGTACACGTCGAAATATTTATCCACGTCCAAAAGCTTCCATCCGTTTTCTCAAAGAATCCAAAAAAACCAAAGAAGCGGTCATACCAAGGGGAATGTGTGCGGTAAGAACATTGAATTTAGCATTCTCTATGTGTTCCGTTTATGCGGAAATCCATACTAGCACTTTGCCGACCTTCATGAGGATGCATCCTTTTTGTTCGACGTCGTCTCATTTCAATAAAATAGAGAAAACGATTGACTGTTGCTTTGCATTGTCCGTAGTTTGCAAAGTTTATACTACCCAGGTGACGTCTTATTCTGCTAGCGTCAATCCTCCTCATGGCTGTTTTATGTTCTGCCATACATGTTAAAAGTAATCTGCTAGTTTCTCCGACATAATTACTATTTCCACAACTGTACCACATCCTGTAAACGATTCAAGACTTAGCAATGGGTCTTTGGGCCTCATAACACAAAACCTGGTAGTTGACGTCGGTCTGCGTGCAATGCCGTCTACAAGTTAAGTACATAAGCGACTGATGGCTTCCGAGGCGTTCTTTGCTTATGGGATCACCCTTTAACATTTACGACTGATTGAAATTTATCTCTTGTTACCATTCAATATGCACTGCTTAACGAATATAAGCTAGTAATTATCGGATCTAAGCATCCATCGAGATAATAATAATATTCAGCAACCCTTTCATCCTAATCCATTGATGCTTCTTAAAACACTGGCATAGTGCCCTCACGCAAGTGAGTTTGCGGCTGATTGCCGGCTGCTGTTGGAGATGGTATTCGTATCATATTAACCAATTTCCTGAATAATTTAGATGTTAGACCAACGTTTACTTTGCGGCAGATGAAGAGGCCAAGGAAGTTTAGTTTGGTTGGTTCCTTCATTCTAAATCAGGCATTTACTATCACAGAAGACGACATTGAGGTGCTATTTGAAGTCTTACACGTTTTTTTCGATGACTAGGGGGTATCTTTCGTAGCCCAAGCCCAGAACATCGATTTCTGGGTTTGGAAGACCAACGACTCCAACCGTTTTAGAACAAGGAAGAGAAGATGCAATTATTGGAACAGGCAGTTTAGTAGTCTGATGTTTCAGAATTTCACTCGATTGCACCATAAGTGACGGACAGACAGTTGTAGGACCAACTTAGCTATGAGTTCCAAAATAGGCCAACCCATTGGCGTGTCTCTAATCCGCCCGTAAAGTGTTCCGCTAAACGTAAAGTAGGTCTTGTGAAGTAGTTTAAGGAGCTGAGGGGATTTAGGCGTCTCTGATGCGTCCCTTGCGGCCGAAACCATAAATAAATCCCATAGAAAAATGCAATAAAACAGAGGATCAGATGAAGTGCGTTTGCATCGGAGCAACTAGCATAATATTTCCAGCGCGTATGGCAGCAATGAGGAGAAATTATGTTAGCTCCTCGATTGCGGCTCATTCGATGATACCCGAAAAAATCCCAAATTTGGTAGGATATTACAACCATTAGAATAGCGAGCTGCTTGCCTCATGAATCTCTGACTCACATTCAATTAAAAAGCGAAATGCCCTTCTGCCTTCATATGGTGACCTGAAAGTTGACATGCAAAAAAATTGAGACATTAGTGCAAGGCACGGGGTATGAAAAGTTACGTTGATAACGAGCGGGATTGCCGCGTATTTGTCGTACTTAGTATCAAGAGCGGAGACGAAATTACGTCAATTAATCACTCAGGTGTGGACTGGCAGTCAAACACCGCAGAAACATCAACACCCGACGATAAAAGTCGGGTTTCGTGGTTCGCTGGCAACCGCATCATGCAAATATTTTGCTCCTCGTATTTATGTTCTCTTTTTCTGGGACTGACGCCTATGGTGCGTTAGAGTCAGAATCCAAAGGCTATGTCAATGAACTTCTTCTTCTTGTTCTTCGGGCCATTTCCATGAATACGAGTGATCACTTCTGTTGATGGTGTTATCTCTGTGTTTTTGCTTGTGACATGCGCCAACATTCAACATGTATTCAACAGATTTGGTATAGGACAGGGTTCTTAATTTAAATTGGTTAAACTGAGACACGCTTTACGGAATCTAGCGCCCCTGTGCTTCTCTGACCCCATTTATTCGAGCACAAGACAATTTCAAGGCAATCAAACGGGGCACAGGTTTCGACGTATCGAATCAGACGGTCTTCATGGACCACACACAACCTGGCTGCCACAGTTTGTACTTAACCTCTGTCTAGCTCTCTGCCTAGCTGAAAGTGCCATGAGAACTGCGTTGACCAGGAACCATTATATCAGAACTGCGGAGCTTCCAAACACTCCATGATTTCCCTTGGGGACCGAGTGACTTTGTAATTTGGCAGCATTCCAAGTCATACATCTTTTCTCGTCGCAGTAAAGATACATTTCTCCTTCCCCTTTCATGTTCAATTCTCATGTCGACTGAGAGAGCTTCTGAATCCCCTAATGCGACAGGATATACTGTCACGTATGACGGTAATTAGGGGTTTGGATGAAGCCTTAACAGTAAAACTAGATGGATGCCATGGGCCACCTTTCTCCAGTTTTGCCATCCACACTGGGGACTCAGTAGCCTAAATTCCGAGTAAAAAGTAATGCGATATTACTTAATTATGAATATAAGAATAAGTGCCGACCTTGTGGGCTAACAGCCAAACTACTGTATGGAAAATTATGCAAACATGATATTGAAACTTGCCTGCCGAAGATGCTGTTGGTGGAAGTCTACCATTGTTTTGCATGGACAGCTTTGTATGCTACCTAAAGGTGCTTAAATTGAGGCAACTGAGAAGCTGTTCGCTCACTTGAGCAATTTGTTCTCGGGAAAATGACGCTCCGCCCAGACCCAAGCCATTCAGGATGGTCCCATTTTCACTTGGCTCTCAAAACTTCCTAATCAGTTACAGGGATGCTACCTGTTTATGACAAGTATTTGCCCACTGCGACATCTAAGGGATGGTTTCAATACTATCTCAGTGACAGGCGTACTTCATCCGTTTATAAACTAATGCATATCATGCCAAGAAACACATTTTCAGGATTATTAGGTGTAACTGATCAGAAAGATAAGCCAATGAAGAAGATTAAAAACTGCAAATCACAGCCAATCATCAGTCCGTGTGGTGTGAGTATCTTTATTCTAGCAGACATGATATCATTATGTAAGCAATTTCCATAAGTTTTAAGCTGAGTTTAGCTGCTTTGTCATTGCTAAAATTGTGCGTGATTTCTGGGAATTTTGAGCTAGCCACCAGATTTCTTATAACAACGCGGAGCTGATCCAGCCTCACAAGACCAGTGTAGGAGGAATGAACACTGTGTTGCAAATGCGAGTGATCTACTGACGAGTTCGGCCAGTCCGAGGATGGTCAAGCATTAAGCCAGCAACCTGATCAGTAAGGGCCCAGTGATTAGAATATCTTCATATGCACCAGTCGGCAATCCGTATCGAATGATTTCGTTTAGTACTTCCTGGTCAAGCTTACATCCACAAAATGCAGGATACTAATTGCCGCCCAAGAAAAGCCCTACAGCGTGCAGAGAAGACAGTGGAGTGACATTTAAACAAATTGGCAATCCAGGAAATAGTGCGAAAAACAGAACATTATTCAGCATTTCAATTGTCCGAAAACATGCCCGTTTGTAAGCTTCAGTTTTACATAAAAGTACTGAGAGTCATTTGTTAGAATGCGATAAGGCCAAGGACGTCTACTGAACCATGTTAACCTTACTCGATTGTAAAATAAGAAGAAATTTGCGATGCAATTCAAATAAAGATGTTGGGAATTTCTATCAAATGTTTTGTGTGAGTCCGGATCAGCTCGATGAAAGATCACATGTTATTTTTGGAAAACCCTATGTTTTGTGTACTTGAAATGCGCAATTTAGTAATTCTGCGTGATTTATTGCAAAAAAAAGTAGTAATAAATGCTACAAGAAATCTTTTCAAGTATGCACCTGCTTTACAGTCATTTGCAGATATGACAAAGATAACCGAAAAAAGTCAATAATCCCATTTTCATAATGCTTTTTGTGCATACCGCTAGATAAGGTTTCTTCAGTCTAGGTTCTGCTTATACGCAAATTTGAAAAAAAAGGCGTAGGTAATTCGCAGTAAAGGAAATATGTTAGTAATCGAATGGTCAACATGTTATGTAAATGTAATCGTAGAACTAATTAAAATTACACAAAGACAGCAAAAAGTATCTTTGTAACTAGGAGAACTGCATGCCGCCGGAGGTGAAATCTAAAAGACCACTCGTACAATCCGTACACAACAAAGACCGGTCAATTGGAAAGTGGGAGGTTCAGCATGAAATAATTGGGATTCAGAAAATATAGCGCGAGAAATCACGAATTTTATTCAAATGTTGACTCTTCCAAAAATGCCCGTTCACAAATCCCAATCCGATTACAATCAGTTTAATTGAGGATTTATTTGATCGTTGTTATACGCGTGGTGTTTCAGTCCGCAGTCACGGGCTGATCTGGTAACCTTTAGTTGCATAAACAAACACTAAATGTGGGGAGTTGTTTATAGATTTCTCGAAGAATGGAACAGGCAGTTCTATTCAGTCGAACAAGTTCAATGATCCTTTCTAAGCGATTCAAGCGGAAAAAAACCATGAGCCTCTCCTCTCCCAATTCAGAGTTAAAGATATTCTTTAGCTGGCTTCCAATGACCTAAAACAGTCTGCATACGCGGAACGTACTTTGCGCACTCACGTCCAGCAGATAGACACCACTTTTTCGAGAGCATATGTGCCGACCAATAATTTTCCATCAATAATTACGTGCAGAAATCAAAAGCTTAGATATAAATTGGCTGTCGTGAATCACAGCATACGAAAGAAAACCAAGGTTGGGACTTATGAAACCAGAAATCGTATTGACAAGAAACTTGTTATTTCTGACGTAGACTGAAATTAATCAATGTGGTAGTGCGGTCGACTTGAATGCCATTTGTTTCAGGATAAATACTTTGTTTGCATATCTGTTATTCCGTTCTCACAGAGTTTCCTTCAAGGCGTTGAGTGTATTCAAAGCCACTTTGAATTCGCACGATGTAAACCCTTTCTTCTCCACCTCTCATAAATTACGATTGTTCCTTGTAGTATCTGGGTCGTTATTAGGCTTTTAAGTGTTTTTTTGACTATCTGAGTGAAAAGTAACTGAAAAGCTGAGACTAGACAGAAATGAATTATTTTGCTATTTAAATAATCACATTGGATGCATTCAGGTGTTTTTCTCAACCTAAAGCAACTGACAGAGCTGAGCAATATCTGAATAAAAACTAAAATAAACATTTTCGTCATGGAAGGAATCGTCGCTTATAACGATTGAGTCTACACTGTTTATTGGTTAGTCTTGGGCAACATGCCATACTGAAGTTTAAGTATTGCGTACTTTAATTTTTATTCCATTTGCGTCCTAAGGCAAATTTTTCCTTTAAGCCGACGGGCTTTCTTTTAAATTTTCTGCGCGTGAAAATAAACGTTTCAAAGCAGTTCTTAAATTTCCTTAAATGCATTTTGCATTAGCCACAAAATCTGTAAAGTTATCAATGGATTTTGCGTTCTCTCAAGGTTTCTTTCAAGTTGATAAATAACTTTAAATCCAATGTCAAATTTCGCGATAAAGGCGCTTTATTATCTAAGTCACAGAGCTCGCAATTGTTCCTGGCAGTTACTAGATCGTTTTTTGACCGTCAGTTAGACGTCGTTCATGCATAGTAAAAGCAAATATTTGGCCATTCTAATGAGCATATTGGATGCATTCGGGTTATTTCAAATAAGGATACCTGCGAAAATTGAGTGATGCATGCAGAAACAATTCACGATATCCTTTACCTACAGATAAAGTGAGATCTTGAAGATTAACTTTCTGCTTTGGGAGTGGTTATTTGAGGATACAGCATTGACATAGTGTTCGTTATCTAAGATAACGTGCCCTTTGGAAAACTGATTAAAAATGGAGGATTAACTTTTACTTTGTGCGTAATTGACAAAGATTGTTCTTTGAAAACTTGATTGAAGTTCTAGTAGCTAGGAGACCGAGACGGGTAAGAACACAGAAGGCATCGCCATTTTTCTTGTCAAATTCGATGTAAAGGAGCACGCTGTGTACGCCAATCCACAAAACCATGGAAATCAAATACATTGTTCCCCTGGAGCAATCGTTTAAAAAAACTTAAGGATGCCTTTTATGGCCACCTAAATTAGACGCGGGAATAGGAACCACCCACAATACATGAGGCTTTGTGTCCGATTCCGAGGAACTTAGGTTGAGGTTTCACGTGCTTGAAACGACTAAATTTAAGTCAAATTTAAGGTTCTGTCAGAATTATGCTAAAAGTAAAGATAAACGTTTGTTTAATTTGGAGGATAAAGGTTAATGGTAGGGCTAGGTTAAAGATAAAGGTGAGGGTTCAATTTTATTTTAAGGTTAGTCCTAGCATTTTGACACTGGAATGTTTATCCGTTCAGGCATTTATCGCAAGGTCAGCCCATCTTTAGCGATTGGACGGGTGGTTCCTATTCCCGTGTCCTGTTTGGCAGCCATAGAAGGAATCCTTACCAAATAGTATATCAAGAAGGAATAACAACTTTGGTTTTGCGTTATTGGTCAACTATAAGATGCCTTCATATTTCAGATATCTGTTCCAAGTTAAGTGACCAAACTGCTTTGAGCCAAATCGAATTACCCTTCTTGTTTATGTTTGTACTCCTGACCTTGATTTAATTCATCTGTTTAGAAGCGACCACCCCGATACTTGATGCGCTCTTCAAATCAAGACCCTTTAAACTTGACTCATCTTGGACGCATTCGATAAGTACGCTTCTTCATTTCTTCAAGGATATACTTATCCCTCTTATATAGACGAATGTCTTATTAAATTTTACCAAGTTCCTCCTCCTCATCTTGCCGCATGCTAATACGCACAACATTTTAATTCTGCCAAATATGTCACTTGAAACCGAGGAGTTTGTTTAGCCTCGCTTGAACCACACCCTTAGTGGGTCTGAATACTATGAAGACGACAACATGCGGATGAAATTGCAAGTAAAAACGTGGTTACCGGTGTTAACTTAACAAAGACATGTAAGACGAAAAAAAATATAAAGAAAATATTGGTTCGCAAAAGACGTGCTTTTCAAACAGGCACAGATTTTGCATTGAGAAAGATCGAATTGGAAACATTCATGTATAATTTGACAGCGTAAGATGACGTGTCTTGTTGCAAACACCTCATATTTTTTTCAGATCTCTTTTGGGAGACTCAGCTAGTCGCTTTTACCAAACTGACCTGCTCCGATCACAGTTTTGTGAGCATAATCTGCCAAAATGTCCATGTCTGCTTTCGAGAGAAACTAAAAACTCCGCTGAGAAAAAGTAATCGATGTTGAGTAGCAGGTAGTGTTCTTTCCATATATAAAATCTCAAATTACCTCTTTAACGACAATACAGTACGGATGACTTATAGGGGCTTCTAAACAGGACATGCAACAGGAGTCGCCCGCGAAACAGTCATATTTGCAACAAATTCCAGGAAAAATAGGCTTGGTTTATGTAGCAGGTAACACAGTTGGAGTTAAGGTTTGAGGTAAAGGTTTGGGTTTACTTTAAGGTGATTAAGGGTTGGGGTTAGTGTTAGCTGTAGCACTAGGGGTTGGGGCACGTTTCCTGTTAAGATAACGGCTGCCTTTTACATGTATATTAGGTCTATTTTTAGGCATAGGAAAATTGTATATTTATTCTTTCTGGAATTTTATTCAGGGCAGCATTTTTTAATTGGGTGGAGCGATAATATGTCCATCACCAAGAATAATTGTGTAACATATTCATGCATTTGCACAGCTAACTAAGGACCCAATTTACACTGGACAATGTAAAGCCGATTTTGCGTTAGCATAATAATATTTTACGCCATTACTCCAACTGCGGATTACATGACACATATGTCCTTTGTAGTTTAAATGAATTTTGTAGTGTATAAGTAATTTAATATTGAAGTTCATAATGAGCATATGTATTTAAAAACCCTAAAACTCAGCGTTTATTCTCCCCGGCAAAACACAGGAACAAGATCATAACTCTGCACTACAAAATATTCTGCGCTTACTTCCAGCAAACATATATATTAACATGTCCTAGCCCTTTACTTGATTTTAACCTTAGCAGGCTAAGTTCCATGGGATCTGGCGCATAACAGGGCATTCTTATTAGTGTTTTCCTGCCGGCGGCTGCTTATTTATTATTAAATGATTATTATTAAATGAATATTATTAAATGATTATTATTAAATGAATATTGCCAACTGCATCATAGTTAAACTCATCTAATTCAATTGTTTAGGGATTAAAAACTCAATTTTAAGCATAAGTCTGCGTAAATAGGTAATAAAAGCAATCGGGCACCACAGAATGCAATCTGCATTTTTCGTGGCTCTAACCTTGGATGAAAACACCCAATGGACGTGAATGAGAAACAGGTGTCAGTCACAAACATCTGTATGCAGCATTTGAAATAAAATTACATTTTTCATGACAGTGGCTCTTGAAAAATGCACTCCGCACTGGATTGCTTCCTTGACTTTATCAAAAGGCAACCTTTTCTAAGTGCGTGGACATTCCTATTCTAAAATCCTGTTTTTGCTGCCATACACTCATGCTTTTCATAGTTCAATCTGTTTAAACGCGAGTAGATGCCATTTTAAGTAAGCCCGATACGGTTCTGCCACTTTTTACAATGTAGAAGGTTATATTAACCGTCAAAGTTTTGCCCTCTGAAATAATAATACGCAGTGGACTATTCTTGCAAATTAAGCAAGTTTATTTAGATTCTGTTATATCTTGAACATGGCATTTCAGTAATAAGTTTACTCAAATGATGTCCTACAAACAATAGTTGGAGTGCCTTGCACCTCCTTTAAATATATGCATACAATTGTTTGTACTTGTCTTCAAGAGCACGAAATGAGGTAACCTATTAGTATTTTGGACAATTTCTCAGATAGATTTTCAAACGATTCTTCAAAATTGATATAAAATGTGGACCATAAAAATGCAACACAATAATAAAGCCATGACGACAACGACTCACTTATAACCAAGCCGACCCACAAAATAATTTCTCACCCCTTAGTGGATGACTGGGAGTAATTTTTCAGAAAAAAATAAGGCTAATGCAAGAGCATATTAGTACTAGCGGTTCATCTGTATTTTGCATGGGCTATCCTATCATCTAGACCGTTTTTAATAGATGAATTGCTATAGAAAAAAACATTATTTTATTTGAGCGATTGAGTAGCTTCAGCGAAGTGTAGCTCCACGCTACCCGATAAATCACTTGGCCACCAGAAGGCAAAATACGATCTACCGTAATCTTTTCCCTCTCCACTAAGGTAATTTTTATCTTGGGAAAAGTTTTAAGCTGTGAAACCTCTGAATTTTTCCCAACGTTAGTAAAGGCACTCTAGAATGTGGGGATTCTAAACAAGTTTTCGTGTCTGCGCTTTTTTATTGAATAGTCAAAGACTCTAATTACAGAGCAATAACCAAAGACGCTGAGATAAACAAGTCAGGCGTACGAAGACGTTTAGAGGACTGACAACATGTGGAGCAGTTGGCGAAGCAAAATAATGGCAGTGAAGCGCAAGAGGTTGAGGTGCGGAATCGTGGCAATTATTTGTCCGCCCCGTAAGAGAGCGAGGAAATGCCTTGCATGAATTATAAATAAGCTGGCGTCGGTTCATTCGTCGTGCGCATAGTGCTTGCGAGGTCAAAGCTAACGCGCAACGAAGTTGATGGTTCTCTGAGCAAAGCCAAAACTTCCACTGTTAAAATGTGGCTGCTAAGTAAATTTGTACTTGTGTTAGTTTTGCATTTTAGATGACAAACGGGCGGGTGCCGAAAAAGTAACGAGAGACGGAAAATAACCTTTATAATTGCTTTTCTAGTGCCCATGAGGAACGAACGTGTCGTTTTGGCATTATTTGAGCTTGCAGACGGATGCTCTGTATCTTCAAAAGTCATCTCATTAATCATGGGAATGAAGTTCGGCTGCCCCTGGTTTTAAAATGGTGTATAACTGATTGATTACACAGAGTAACATCTAAGTTCTCTGTCGTTCTTAATAATTAAAAGGGAAGATTCAAAGCATTTCAAAGCTTTTTTTGTTCGCTTTTCAATCAGCATCGGATAATTATCAAACCAGACCCGTCCTTATCCCTAAAACTTTGACGGGCGACGATATCTACAATCTGCCGGATTTTCAAAATTTAAAAATTCCAAACCCCCATCACGGCATATGGATCTGATTGCTGAGTCCTTTTCGATAACCAGCAGTTTTTTCTTACCAGCTGAAACGTAAAGGCACCAGCATTGCAAGAGATACCTGCTTATCGTTTTTGTTTGTATACTGTCAATATAATTGCATAAGGCAAACAATAACAGTTGACGATTTATAAGGACGTGGTGTGAGGATACATCACATGGTTGGCGAGTTTCTATAAGGTTATTTCATAAAGCGTAGGAAGGTTTACGAGTCGGTGAATTCTGGTTATCCGAGTTTACATTTTTCGAACTGTACAAACAACATTCAAGGAAAGTACAGAACCGCTCCGAGATGTGTCTTTCCCATGGAGAAAATGTGAAGGAAAGCCCGTCAGTTTTAGTTAAAAGTTATTACAAGGACAAAAATTCAAGTGTAAGCGGAGCACCAATAATGCATTTATAAATGCTCAATGTTTTAAAAGCATGGCATAATGCGCTGGAGAAAGAATCAAATGGTGGCGATGTAAAAGGCTATTTAAAGCTACTTTCCTCCCTCAAAATACCTGAACCCAAAACCGGGGTCTGGCTAAAACTGACTGATGAAAATAACAAATCTAGAAATAGACATCCAAGTTCATTTTGTCTTCGTTGGAAGTCCTCCTGCATATATATATATATATATATATATATATATATATATATATATATCGGGTTAATAATTTCTGAAATTATTAAGTGCAGGACATGGAGTCAGGTGATTCGGACATGACTTTTTAGGGTCAGACCCGAAATTTCAATGAACATTTGGGTCGAAGACAATCAACCACTGTGGAATAACCACGTAATGCCCATTCTACAAACAAGTAGTACTACAAGTAGTATGAATCTTATATGGCTTTTAGCTAGTACCTATGTCGGAAGTACGGTATAACGTCTTTGCCATATATATATATATATATAGCACAGTTCTTTGAGAAACATAAAGATTCTAAGGTACATTTTCAACGCTTGTTCCCATAGCCATCGTCAGACGCCGAATAAGTGTGCGAAACAGTTCAAATGTAAACTTTGCCAAAAAAGTCGAAATTGCTTAGTCATTACTGCCAGTGGCTATCATTGTGGGATGAACGCCCGCGTGGATAAGCTGTCGCCTTTTAAATTTTTCTAGCATGTTGCAATACACAGGTTCTAATTTTACATGTCGGTTAATGCCTCCAAAAATGCCCGCTTTTCTCAGATGTACAGGAAGCAACAATGTGAGTTTTGTCCCCGGCATATTTTGCCCATTTTTCGGCGTATGCATGGCAATTTGAGGCAAGTGGTCTTACCTCCTTACTGCAAATTGACGCTCGTGTATGCGTGTGGGGGCTGACATTCCTGTCTTACCACAATACACCACATTGCAGTTGTCACATGGAATCTTATAAAATACTAATTTTGATCCAAGTAGCCAAACCTTGCCTTAGGGTGTACAAGCTGATTTCGAGGTGCAGTCTTTGGTTTGTGCACCACTGGGGTTGGCCGTTTCCGCAAGTGTCTTTTACCAAGTCCACATACGTTTTTGGTGTACGGAAGTGTTCAACTGTTTTTTTTGATTTGGGCACTTGACCGGAAAAATCTTGTTCCTTGCCTTGTCCTTTTAAATCATGTCGTCTGATGCATTGAAGTACAAAATCTCTTGAATAACCATTTCTTAAAAACAGTTTGCATAAATAACTAAGTTTGTTCTGTTAGAGCACTTTATTATATCAGTGCGTTTTAGCTCGATTGAGTACGGTTTTACCAGTACTCCTCTCGTGACCGATAGTGTGCTGGCTCTGGTAATGCAGAATAACTTCCGCATAAGCTGCTTTGCAGTAAACCGATGTGCTAAATGTCCAGTCAGTCTTTCGCTGTACGAGGACATCAAGAAATGAGAGTTTACTATCATCTTCTCTTTAGAGCGTGAATGTAATACCTGACAACGTTGAGTTAGTAGCGCCATGTAGCGTTTCTAGTCAATCCTCTTTAATTTATAACAAACGTGCATTTCACATGGTGTAATCATAATTTAGGGTTAAATAGTGGTACGGCCGTAGCTCCACACGGGAGGTAACCTGACAATAACAGCCATTGGAGAGGAACGACTTAGCAATATCGATTTTTAGCACGTTTTACATTTTAACTGTTTAACAAATTTAATTCATGTCTAACGACGACCTGGGGAAAGGGCTTTGAAATTTTACCTAGTTGAGATTATTTTTTTCAAAAAGTCATATATATATTGATCACGTTTATGAGGTGGGCAAAATGTTTCTATTGAACTAGTTTAATGAACTGCACGCCGGCAAAATATGAATGTGCGCAGCAAGATCATGAAAATTAGAGTCCGATTAAACATTCAGAAGACGTTTGTGCAGTGTATCCTAATCCGTGCGTAAACTATCCCAACATAAACACCAGTTAGACTAAAAAGTGTGTTTGGGTCTCGCCTTCAAGAGCATATGCAGGCATACGAAGGGTGAACAATTAAAACAAGTAGATGCATACACCTGCGAAAACGGTAACTAGCTCAGCTTCGTATTTGTCAATATAAGTGATAATGCTGGAAATAAAACAATCTATGAACCGACTGAAAACTAGTTATGTGATAATATCACCGTTGCATCATGTTTTGATATGGTGCTCATAAGAAGAGCCCCGTTCGGACATCTCCAGACCTCACACACTTAAAGTTGGTTGGCTGGTTGCATTCTAAAACCATCATCTCTTCCGTTGCTGCTGTCATATCTGATGATGAACTGTTGTAAATTTTCAACAGCCCACTGAACGAACAACATTTGTACCGTGCACGAGCAGTCCTATTCTTCCTCACGTATATTGTTTCTTCTAGATCGAATGAAAAGAAATAACAGAAAAAACAATGAACAATGTGGGTTTGAATAAATAGCGGTTAGTTCTGTGTCTGTGAACTGGAAATCATTCAGTTCACTTACATACGGTTTCTAAATGGCAAGTAAATGTACTATTATCGCTTGCGATAATATAACTATGCTTCGAATATTCGAAGACCCGGACACATTGAATAGTAATATCAGAACAGCAAAAATAACGTTCAGCGCTTCTACATTATATCAAGGATAAATCAGACTTTGGCAAATACTTAAAGATCAGTCTATTCGCCTCCACTAAGGTAGGTTATTGGTTGCTTCAGATGGGCACCGGTAACTACTTAGAAAACTGTTTTTTTCCAGACCGTCAAAAGTGCATCGATAAAAGTATGTAAGGGAAGAAGGCGACCTATTTTTAATCACATAGTATATGCCACTGGGTTTGTGAAGCAGAAAGTGAAAAAATTATCTCAAGCGTAACAGACAATAAACCGCGAGGTGGCGCAAGTGTGGTGCAGTGATTCATGTGCGACGCAGGACAGAAAGCAAGAATTTAACATTGTTATACGAACGATACTTGGCTATGGATTCTGTGAACACGGAGAACCTATCCTAAACCACAATCGCACTCCTTCGCGTTTGTGACCCCTGAGACCTCTTTAAATAACCTATAAACCAAAAGCGTGGTCTTTTTTTCCCAAAGAGTATATTTTAACAAGCCATTTTGTATTTTTATTACATCACGTTCTGTGGATAATTTTGTGGCTGCTGCTGAAGCTCAATACTAGTAGGTAAACTTCTTCTTTTCTAAAAAAAGCTTAGTTTATGGACTAACACAAGCATTTCAGCAGATGCCGACATCAGGAAGGTTAAATAGAAATCTACTCTTTGTCTTTATCCTAAACCTCTTATTCTTCTTCCTCTCTCGCCTTCTCCACCGTAGAGTATAGTCCAAGAAGACGTCGTGGATGAGTTCAAAAATATCAGTGCTTGATACTGCTCGAAAGCGGCAAATGGATCCCCCACATTCCAAGCCTAGAATTTTTGTCTCTACCGTCAAAATACCAGAGAGTCAGGCTTTGAGTCCTGAGGTCAGTTAAATCATCTGCGTGGTGTTCACCTGTAGGTTAATTTCTCCGTCAAGCGTGATATAAGTACTACAACAGACAGTTAAACGTGCAGAATTAGTGCACGATTTACGACTTTAGGTAATAAATACAACAGCTGTGTATATTAAAATGTGTGTTTTTTAACAGAATAAATATTCCACGCATACTGCACTCACGCGAGTCCTCAACCCTTAAATCAGCCTGTTGATGATGAGTTAGCGTAAGAAGTCCAAATTTAAGGCTTACTAAATGCTTTTAATGGTGACCGTATCTATGTCTTCTCAAACAGACATCACGCCTGGTAAGATGGAATGTAGCTTTTTCGTAACAAATTTGCTAGTTATTTGCCGAAAAACAATTGACATACTCATTTCGCCCTTACCAAATGCCAAAATTCTATTTTATTTCTCAATGCTAATGAATGCGATATGGCACCTTGATGGCCACTTCTTAGATTTTAAGTCAATTGAGCACGATTGAAAATGTTTTCCAGCCATTTCCTAGGTTCTGCCTATTTCTTCATAGCGAAAAACGAAATATGAAGATGTTAAGAAATAATTTGCCGATTTTTTTCCTAAAAATGTGCAGTTTAAGACACACATCTATATTGTTTATGCCTTTTTATTTTCAATAACCAATCGAAGGCAAATAAGAATGAATTTTCTTGCCTCACTCCGCGTTGTCTGATGCTAAATGAAGCCGGTAATCGTGGTTTAAAGGAAAGTGACGTTAAAAAAACCACACGCGTTCATCATATCACATTGACGTGATATCAGTTAGGGCACTAGAACTGTAGGACATGTCAAAATTTCAGTGGAATTCTTAGTAACCCATTAAGCTACACGTACGCTAAAAAAAGAGGCAACGAAACAGGCGGTAATAAGGATAAGTTTCATACGCCCAAATCATTTTCGGTATGTTTTATCATCTGTATTGTGTAATCTGCAGCATTCTCTGTTTTTTTTGACGTTCTAGTTTGCAAAATACTCATAAATGCCTCATGTGCATATCCGTAGAGCCAAATCAGCAATATTTTTTTTAGGGAGGATATTTACTTACAGATAGACAGACGTTATCGACAAAAGTATATGATAAATTTGATGCCAAGTGCCAGATCGCTGCTAAATTGCGTATCTAAAATGAACAAATGCAAAAAATTTGACATGCGTTTAAATATCAATTGTGCATATTAAAGTCAAAGCGTTGTTTAATGGCAAATGAAACATTCCGAAATTTATTCTATTCCGCTAGAGTCAGTTGTGGTAGATTTATTGTTTAAGTGCTCGCATTTAAAATTTTTCATTGAAAAAGGTATGTAGGAAGTTTTGTAGTGCTGCCACAGGTTCTACAAAGCGGTTGGACCTGGACAAGGCAGAATTTGAGGACGACAATATCTTTCCTCTGCTATCTTACTGTCAGCATTTAACTTCGCTACCTAAAAAAAGATTTGTGCCGATTTTATTTACCTTTTAAGTTCATGATTCAGAGTTGAACGGACGAAACCGAACACTTATCCATAAGACCTTTGAGAGGGAAATATAAAAAGGACGTAGGATTATGCAACTGCAGGGTGAAACGTTTATTTTTCTCTTGCTTCATCCAAGATAAATTGCAAAAATTGGCAAAATTTAATGAAATCAAAAAATATATTTTTGATTCAGTATCATTTGTCAGTGAAATTCCCAAATAACAACCCATATTCAAAACAGCGAAAAAATCGAAAAGAGAGATGAAAATTAGAGAAAATAGGTATAATAGTGCAATTATAAAACCAATGATGTATATGTGTTTTTATGAAACAATGAGATATTATGTATTGTATTAGAGAAATGGGCGCACACTTCGAGTATCATAAAACTTAAATAAAGTTATTCAGTGTAAAATTCACCTTCACATCCAGGGAAGGCTTCCTAACTGCAATGATTCTGCTTCAATTTATGGAGGTTAAACTAACTTATGAAATGTTTCGGTTTATAAGGTTAAGGCGTCTGGTGATACCACTGGGTTTTCATATCTGGGAAAATTCATTAGTGCCACTGCATGAGAAACATTGGGTAAACTGATGAAGCAGAATACTATTTAAAAGACGTTGCATGAATAAAAGATTTAAATGGATTCTCATCCTTCCGTATTGATATGAGTTGCTCCATCATTTGACTGAGAAACGTATGTCCACCCCACATGCACTTTGATACCATAAAAAGAAGAATCTACCGAACATATGGAAATTGTGTTACGTAGGTTGCCTTTTTAATTATAAGAGGTAGCCAGGCATGAGGCAAAGACCTAGCTTCAACAGTGTATACAATTGAACAATAATGTACCACGTAGACAAAAACTTAACGTAATTTTTTGTTTTGACGGAAAAGCTAGTGATATTTTGATGAAATTAAGGATTCAGAACTCTTTAAGAGATAACAGTTTGTCAGGCAGATTCATCCGGGTTGAAAATGCAAAAAGTGGAGACATTACTGCTAATTAATACGAAATTTTGTGCGCGCAGATTCAGGCAGATTCAGATTCAGGCACGCAGATTCAGGCGCGCAGATTCAGGCAGATTCATCCGGGTTGAAAATGCAAAATGCAGAGACATTACTGACAATTGATACGACATTCTGTGCGCATGTTAATCGCCGGTGCCACGCTTAGTTGGATTGCGCTATTTTGTTCTGCAACAGATTCATAGATGGCTTCAAAATGCTTTATAATTTTATGCAAAATAAAATAATTTTATAAAGGCTGTTGACCTTCAAATGGTTCCATCAGGCGAATCCCTGATACCTTTAAAAC
This sequence comes from Schistocephalus solidus, assembly GCA_017591395.1. Classification (NCBI taxonomy): domain Eukaryota; kingdom Metazoa; phylum Platyhelminthes; class Cestoda; order Diphyllobothriidea; family Diphyllobothriidae; genus Schistocephalus; species Schistocephalus solidus. The sequence goes on along the minus strand of WEDG01002658.1, from coordinate 153,945 downwards.
ATTTGTGTACATCTGTCTGATATTAATGCATACGTATTTGATAAATGCACAAGTTATTCCCAGCATTCCCATTAAAATTTAATGATAAGGAATGTTTGGGCAAGACACATTTGTATCACGTTCGTCAGTTGCCTTTTCAGATCGTTTTTATTCCGAAATGATCCTTGCATGCTTAAAAAAAGAATAACTGTATCTTTCTTTACCTTAAAGATGTTGCACATTTTTTACTTAGCAAAAGGAATTTAATTTAATTAAACATTATCGCTGCACACTAGGAGTGCTGTATTTAAGCAAGATATTATGCAAGCAAATGGAATTCGCAGTCGGAAATAATTTAAACTTACGATTTTTAGTCAATTAAAACCTTGAAGTTTACCAATGCTTCCATCACCTAATTTAAATAGTAAAAATTACGACAATGCTGTTTTAAAGGGCTTTCATCTTGATAAAAGGCTTAAAAGATGTAGCTGTAATTGGTCAATATTTGCCTGCGCTCTACAATAAATCCTGTTTATAAATGTTAGTGCCAAATTAAGGCAACCGACACCACACTTATTTATCGAGCTTCACAGAGATTCTTATTGTCTGCGACTTAACTCGTGCAACTTATAGGCATAATTTTCGACTATATATTTAAGGCCTGTTAGGGAGTATCTTATTTGTGCATACAGAATATGTTTCATTTTATCAGTAGAAATGTTAATACGTTTGAGAGGATATCTTAGTTACGCGATCATCGAGCATGTGACCTTGTTTTTATTTTGGAAGACCGCAACTAAACGTGAAGAGTTTAACGAAAAAACTATTTGTCCCACTTCATAATAGATTGTTCGTTGTACGTAAAGCATGAGAAGTAGTTTGTGAGCAGACAATTTATTTTTTGAAAAACAGCCCTTTTATCGATTCTAAAATATTATTTGAAAATCTACCTACTTGTGTGCATTTACGGGGGTTCCGGCGAGTACAGGGCGATCCCGTTAGCGTGACAACTCTGCTCTAAAGTTCCTGCATGCATTTTGAGAAATCACCAAATTGTTACCATTTGATATATATTTAGAATTGTGAAATCATTTGGAGAAACCTTTTAAACGTTGTACACAATTTTAAAATAAGACGCATAAATATTAACCATTTAAGCAGTATGACGCCATTTATATGGCTAGGTTTTTGTGTATTTAACATTGTAAACCTAAGCGTAAACGTATAAAAGGATAGCGAAAATGGCTGCGCTAAATAATTTGAAATAGTTGCGTATGGTTTTCGAATGAGACTCACAAGTTATTCAAGAAAACGGAAAATTGCCCAAGTGCCATTACGTTTTCTGCTCAACCTTGTAAATAGTAAATGTACTCGAAAAACCTTCGGCATAATACGGTATCACGGCAGGTTTAACCAGGCAACCTAATTGAATATGTTTTCACAGTGTCTTAATGATATGCCCTGTTTTTTTCTGGCAGTGTGAGTTAAGATTGTTCCACAATGATAATTTGAGTTTGCTTGGGTCTTGAAATGTGACTAATCTACACGCGACAATCTACATGATTGCAAATATCTAGACACATACTACTAAGGTAATTGCTTTCCAGGCATATCTTTTTTGAAGTTTTTTTTAATATATCCTAAAGAGTCAATGTTTATGTGCAAGCAATTGAATACACTGAAGACCGAAAAGTTTTCAATTTATATTTCAAGGCCCCATTGAGCCTCGACAAACTTCACCGTCAGAATAAATTCTTGCATAGCTTTGACGGATGCAAAATTTTATAAAAAGATATGTTTTCAGTTTAAACTGCTACTTATACAGAAATTTCATATAAAGTGACCAGCCTGTCAACATGTGAACTATGGCCAATTTTCATTCTTGTGACATCTTCATTAGTAAAATCAAAAGAGTGTCTTTTAGTTTTAGTCAATTTTCTCTAGAATAGTTTATTGATTTCTCTCAGTTAATCTTTGCAACATATGCCCAGACACAGCACACTTGACAAACTGTAAGTCTCCAAATTATATTTATTGTAGGAAGGTGTGTGATACAAATGTATTTAAAAAAAACATTTTACAAACGTAACTCTGCCTATTTTATTTTATTTAGCCATTTATTTGCATGACAAAAGCAAACTAATTGACTCAAAACTGATATGAATAGTCCTCTCTTTGACATAAGTGCTTTTCACAGCAAATCAATCTTTTTTAATAAACGGGATATGTCTGGAAATTCTTATTTGTATTTTCATATGCTTGCAAGTCTTCCAGTATTACCAACAGATTAGTAAGTGATATATTATATACTAAAAATTGTTCGTGTCCACTGCTTTACCTTAAAACGTTTATCACCAAATAGCTACATGCATTTTAACGAAAAAATTAACATAGCATAACATTTTGAAATATATTTTGTAAAGTATTTTTGCCGAGAGGTTCGAAGTTCTGTTGAACAAAACGCTACGTTTTAGCCATTTTTGCTCAAAATATAATTTGTTAGTTAAGTTGCCGATGCCAGTTACCTTAATAAAGCAGCTGTTAGAACGCCTAAAATGATATGATAAAGCTCCTAAAGTCAATTCCCTACCGTTAAATGACCCTTTTTCTGACATATGCATAGATTCGAAGGGTTGGAGGGGTTGTAGAATGAACATATCGCGGCACTGTAGCTTGCAAGTACTTCCTTCTGACTTCTTGTAAAATGTTTTACTCTGTAAAACCTGCAACTAAGGTAACATGTTCTTTTCTGATTAACTTTTACGCTCATGAATTCAAGTCTATTTTGTAGTAAAAATGCATATACTATTCTTTTTTATAATTGTTTTGTAGCATATTGGCAGTTCTTCAAACTTTTCGTTTAACGAAAAAGTAAATATTGGTTTTAAAAAGTTTCTAAATTCCCGATTGGTTTTTACTCTTCTAGCCATGCATTTGGTATGTAAGGTTTCACAATTCCATGCTGTATACATTCCGTGTACAGAATACCATACAGATTTCTACAATGGTATGAAGAGGTCAAACATTTCGTAAGATATTTTGCATAGAATTTTTATAAAGGTTATAAAGTAAAGGAAAAACCAAAATAGATTTACAGAAACGCTGTATTATAAATGAAGGTTATGGAGGAAAGTGAATTTAAACCGAAAATAACTTTTTAAAGTATAAAGTGGTAATATGAATTTATTTTGTTTAAGATAAATGAGAGTTGTTCACATAAAACCGAGCATTATTAATGGTTTCCAGTTCACAAAACATTCAAAGTGCAGCTGCTGAGTCATTTGTTCATTTGTTTAAGAAAGAAGCAATCACCAGGAGGTTTTTATTACTAGAAATGCAATGCAGCCACAATAGACTGGGCAAAATTTACAGTTAAGCCTGCATCAACTTCCTTGTGTCCTATACTTATGGATCTCACTCTGTACCAAACTCTGGCATAGAAGGAACGTTAAACAACAGGATTAAGAGAGTACCGGAGAGCCAATTGCCTGTACCTGGTTTTTAAACGGAAAACTTATCTTATATTGACCAAGTGTATTCCAATGCATCTCTTGTTAAGTGATCATACTACGCTGCTGTGGAAGCACTCACTCTATTCTCAACGCCAAAAGAGAACGGAAGGCAAGCGAACGTTGATTTTAACACGATGAAGTATGGATGTCTTTGATTAAGGAATGTTTGCTAAAAGGAGAATTCAGAAGACGACTAGAGATAGTTTACGATTAATTCACTGCATTCACTGCTTGAGCCATTTTGTCCAGTTAAGGTTTAAAAAAGACTGTGGTCAAAAGTGTGGCCAGGCAAGGAAGAACATTTTTGCAAATAGATATTCCCAAAAGCTAAGGCAAAATGTCAGTTATGGATTTAAGAAGGTGATGCCATGCTCAATTCGAATTTGTTTTATCTTATTAACATGAGACTGAACTACGTTGTAAGAGAAAAGTCAATATTGCATGTCGCTGTTCATGAACTTGCCTGAAGACAAAAAACTTTTATTTTCAAAAAGCTGCGTTCCTAATGAAGAAGTTTATCCAAGGCAACGTCACTATTTCCTTGACTGTAAAACGCTTCATTGGATAAAAGCAAACCTCCCTTTTATTCAATCTTCTGCTTCTCCTAAAGAGAACACGTTTTGTAATGTGCAATAACAATAAAAGCTTCTATTACGTACACGAGCAATATTAACATGCTAACATTCACAGTGTCAATTAAGCTCTATTTTTAGGTTGCTTAACACTGTCAAACCTACAGTTAACCCAGCAGCGGTTACATTAGCTTCAGACAAACCCGTTTACCGATGCCAAGGGACAAATATTTTACCCTCTTTCAAGGAGCAGAACCGTATCTTTCTATAGAAGATGCAAACAAACTTGCTAATTTTCTTTGTTTTCTCCAGTTATCCTTTGTTGTATGCATGGTCAAAAGGCGATTTTCTATGTGCGAAAAATACTCACCTCGATAAACCTAAGAAATTCCCCGGCAGTCAAACCGCGATCGGTAATAGCCTTCGACAGCGAAGGAGCCTAGTTTAGAGTCCTTGGTTTTATGTGCTGTTCAAGTTCATTCATCCATTCTCGGCCCTCGTTATTTTTTTGGAATTGTTTTGCATAAATTAACCTGCTTTAAACAAATAATTTTCCAGAAATTTTAGCCGAAACTCCGAAATGCGGTTACAATTAGAAGGAATTAGCTAGTTAGAATTTGATTATTGAATAGTATGCAACACAATCCGAACAAAATGCTGTCTCTTTTTGGAGCGAATTTCGTCCGTGCCGCCTGAAAAAAACAGCTAATCGTATTGGCATTCAGGATAACGTAAAAAGCTAAAAGAAGGGTAAAAAGCGAGTGCTGATAAGTAATTAAGAAACAGAAAAATGCGATCAATGGAACAAAAAGTGCATTAAGATGACGTTTCATCTTCTCACTCAAACACATCATCCGAGACAGTCGAAGAGAATGCTAATGGATGAACAAGCAGTGTGCGACATATTGCACGTAATGGCCGCGCGACCACATGCGTACAGTAAGTAGCAATGTTCACTATCATATCTGGGTTTGGTATTGATATGATGATAGTTTGGCAGTCCGCCCCCGAGTCCTTAATTCCCACAATTTTGCAATCCGTGTTAGATGGTGGAATGATAATGTCTCGCGAACTTGGCTCGCTGTCACTGAAAGTGTTGGTCACCCCCGCCCACCCCAGCTGAGTGATTCTCCTGCTCAGGCAAAATCTCAGCGGAGAAAATATTTAAACGGTTATTGCGCTTGGTGATGGACTGCGCGCCTGCGAACCATGACGGGAGCAGTTCTCGGGTCACGCAGCTGTCACCTCTTGTGAGATAATGTTGCATTTTCTCGTTTTTTGTCGATCCGCCTGTACGTTTCAGTAGGGTTATTGGAAAATATACAGAGTGCGTGCAAATCACGATTTCTGCAGCGTTCATACTCGCAATAAGTACAACCGTCACAATAAAAATTTTGAAAATCTGTTACATGCGCATGAATGCACTATTGTATCTGTGCGTTAATAGTGTTGTTTGTGGAGTAAACAGCATGTTCCACAGTCATTCCAAAATGATATGAGTGCCATGTGGCATTTTGGAATAACTTTGAGAAACATGTCAGATTACCTTCAAAAAAAGAAAACAGCAAATAGATTTGGAATCCATGGTGCAGAGGCAAGGACTATTTGTGTCCTAAATATACGGTAATTGAACATGTTTTTGAAATCACGTCGTACGAGAATAATTAATATTTTTTTTGCTTTGTTTCAGTACTGCCCATGTTAAGTTATTCAATGAAGTATTGAATCATACGGATATGAACATAAATCTCTTCATCATAATTTACAAATTCTATTTCTATTCTAATTCTATTCTAAAATGCAATTTTTAACATCATTTTATACTCACACCAATAATGACGTCATTGATCTGCACATATAGATATAAAGGATAAAGGTAAACACAATCAAACTAAGCTCAGGAGAAAGAGATTCCAAATCGGAGATAATACACTCAAATGAGAGAAGGTAAAGTAAAACGAGCAACTGTAACCATGAAAAACGGCAATTATGCTCTTCGAATATACAGAAAAAGCAGACTCAATTTTTGGAAAAATTCGTTTTTGATTGATATTTTGCATTTACTCTGAAACTGCTTCAGGTAGAGGTGTTTGTGTCTAGGCAGCATTTCCACCAGGCATTCCACTCGAAACAACACGATTGGGGTCTTCGTATTTTGGCTAAAAGGTGTTTGTATAGTTTTGGACCATGATCGTATCACCGGGATTGGTGATTGCATCCTTTTTACACGGCCGTCCGCCTTGTCTGTACAGTAGCCGTCGGACTACCCTGCACCTTAAATTCTCAGAGTAATAAAACATTTGGAAAGAAAATCATAGCAATAAATATGGACGGGTCAAACAGCCCGATACACGTTTTTTTGACCTCATTGAGTGCGGGGTCAATGGCCATTGAGAGTACCGCCAGGTAACAGTTAAAAAAACTTCTGATGTTCTCCAAAATCTGTTATATATTAAATCAATCATTTTATTCTCAGAAGTTGACTTGAGCCTGGTGTCTTTAGACCACACCATCAAGTTCTGGATGATTGTCTCTGGCCATAATTTAAACTGGTCTTCGGTAACCGCAGTTGAGCTAACGTGGGTAAGCATTTATTTATAATAAATAACCTCTCAACATTCCGTTTTGCTGAGAAATTGGCCGAATAGATGTTTTCTCGCAAAGGGCATAAACATGTGGTTGCAAGCATTTTTCTTTCGCATATTCTCCATGATCATCACTAACCGTATTATACTTTCGTGTGGAAGAAACATCTAAGAACTCATGGCTGCACAATGCGAACCATAACACACTGAACATGCCTTTAAACAATTTGAACTAAAAATCAGCACATATATGTCAAGGCTTGCAGACAGCCAGGTATTGAACCATCTGAATTATTAGACAAAATGAAGTGCCGTATGTTAAATACTACTTAATTAAATTTAGTCCTTAAGCCTTATTAAAGGTATGGAATACGCCAAGTCTGATAAAATAAAAAAGTTATTACTTGACTATATTAATATCCTTCATTTTCTATTTTTGGATTTTGCAATGTACTTCTATGAGATTTGTAAACGCCCGAACAGTAAGAACCATAAACTGTTGAAAATTAACACATGTTTTAAGCAAAATTGAAAATCTCCTTTAACCCACATTTGAATTCTCTTAACATAGATGGGGTTTGCAGTTTTGCCAGAAAGGTTAGATTTCCAGTACAGCTAATGATCTAAACATCTGAGATATGAGGTTCAATCAGTAGTCGTAAGTTGAATCATATTTACTTGCGTATCCGATAGTTAATTATGAACTCCACCAATTTGCATACAGTAAGCTGACAACATAAGCAGAAATTCTAACAAAATTCATGGACAGTTCATCCGATGACCACGAAGCTCTTTAAATTTACATTTGTGTTAGCAGGATTTTGATAATTCAGTCAAAAAATGTAATTAAACTGATAAATTGCATGCGCGACTCGTAAATCAGGTGTTAAGAGTGTTATATTTGCTATATTTTTGAGCTGGTTGTCCTTGGTTCAAATGAAAACGTAACCACTGACATTTTGTAGCTGTGTCAATCAAAAACGGAAAACGGACGAAGCTTCGAAAAACCTTAACAAATAGAAGCATGTTTACCTGCGGTTGCATTTAGTAGCAATGACACAATCTTCTGACATGTCCTCGATCACAAAATACGTTTTTTCCTGTCCAGGTAACATCTGGATGTAGATATCAAGCTCTCTGTACGACAAGTATGTGTCTATTTTCAACGGTTTTATACTTAAAAACCCATTTTGAAGAAAAACATTTACATGTTACGGGGAATAAGGAGGAGAATTTCGTTTTTGACGAATTAAATTAAACTGAATTATCGGACACATGTGGCTTTGCTGAGATTATTCAAGTTTTTTGTTTTTTGCGAGAATATTGCTGTGATTTTACTGTTTTAATTAGTACGACAAAAACATAAAAAACTGCCTTTTCTTTGTAAGATAGAAAGTGCCAAATTAACGAATTCGGTGGAGCACACTTTTAGGCGTAAAAGATAACGCTCACCGGGTTCCACAGAAAACACCTGCATTACCTACAAAAGAAACAAAAAAGGGATTTCGTACAACTGATCTTCTTAATGGAAATCAATCTGTTAAAATGCATTTTCAGAATTTCAAATGGAAATAAGTTTAATTTAAATGTCACCATATTAAAGTATTAAAATTATCATTAACAGTATATACTCTAATAGCCAGTTTTATGGTTCTATTAATATTTAATGCTTCATTGTGCAGTGTATTTACAATATTTGCATTAAATCCACACAAACAGTGTAACGGTTATACTGTTTGCTTTATAAATGGATAAATATGCTATATTCGTTTAAAAAAAAATTTTCCCCTTCAAGGCTCATTCTTCTTTTAGGTTAGTATGTATGAACTTTGTTATTTTATTCATTTAACAAATTGACATGATCCTGCTCTGTGTTCTTTGTCATAAAATGTCTAACAAAGACCAAAAGATATACGTAAGAAATGGATGATTATGAAAAGCTATAAATGTACTTTGTTACGTGTGCAATGAAATGTGCTACTGTAGGTCCATTTTTATTATGTAGCTATGTTTTACAGAACATATTGGCAGACCGTTTTCAGGAAATCGTAAAATAGCGAGCTCTTGGGTAACGCTTTAATGTTTTTGAATAATTACGAAATTCCTATACTTTATCTGTAATGGTAGGGTATGGGTAGCACCAAGGAACCCAGAATGCCTAGGCTCATGTCAAATAGGGTCTGCGATAAAAGAAGGTGTACAGGTGAGGCGATACATCGTATCGTAGCAGATGGGTTAAAACATAAACCATCTAGTCTTTGGGATTTTCATCCTTTTTCGTTAGTGAACATATTTTTGATTAATAATTTTATAGAGTTGACGAAGCAAAAGATGTTAACTGACCATTTAATCGGTATCAAAGAAAAAGGCTTAAGGGTTGCCTTCAACTGCATAAAAGCCGGATAAACTGAATTTAATTTTTGGTTTATACAAATCACATGGGACGGAGCTTGAAATACACACGATCATATTCATACCATGAACTGTCAGGAATCCATTACATTATCATTAAACTTTTAAAGGAAAATTGGACATAAATATGAAGATCGTAATATGCCTTTTGTAAATTCTCTTTTAATGGATTACGTTATAACTTTTAATGTTTTAAAACGAAATATTTTTATAATATTATGGTTAAACTACCAATTTTGCAAAATTTAAGCCACTCAGTATGCTAATAAACTCTGGAAAACATGTTATAAAATCATCGTTACTATCGTTTTTGCATTAAAACGTTCCTACAATCATATATTTGGGCTGCGAACGACAACAAAGCTATCTTGTATGATGAGTATCAAGAAAAGCTTAACATAATCTACCTGTGAAACCTTATACCAGTGTTTAGTCACCTTGCCTAAAATAGTTTCCGAAAAAAACCGTTTAACAAATATTAAAAGTCAATTAATCCAATGCGCCAAATTATGCGCAATTAAATGCCGCATCTCAAGAAATGCGTCTGAGTAAATCGTTGTCTATTAAACTTAATATATACATAGGTCCTCAGTTGCTTTGTTGTCAAAATTTTATCCACAATCAAAAGAATTTTATTTAAAAACTGCTAAAAAGGGGGGAATTTTACTTTCCTTTTTTGCGTACAGTGTGTGTTTTAGTTTTTTTGGTGAAAATCAGTTTTTGAACATGCTTAAAAGAGAGAAACCTCGTGTGACATAAAGAGGTATTTTGAGTCAGTTCAGTAGTATTATAGTTCTTATTATTTGGTTTTATCAACTTGTGAGTAATATGTCTTCAACAGTTATATTAAACTATTGATTAAAAGTAAAGATTTGACCCTCAAAAACGAATTGCCAAAGACTGCAACTTTCGTCATTATTAAGCATCGTCACTAAATGGCTCTCACGATGCACAGTAAATTTGACTTCCTTTCAAAACGCTTTCAGTGTCGTGCGCTAATGACATTCTTTTTTGTTGTTCAAGTAAATAAATAGCGTTAAATATTTGTTTTTTTAATGAATACATTAGGCCAGCTTCAGTACATTCAAGAAAAAACAGAAAAATAGTAAAATAGTGATCCATTGAGCATCTAAAGTATTGAAAATAGGATGGTTCTTTAACGATTATTCTACCAAACAATATTTCAAATTACTAATTTAATAAAAAAATAGGTTTCGAATATTCCCATGCCAATTGGACTTTATAATTTTGAAAAATATTTCTAAACAACCTGGTTTATGTCCAGCTAGAAACATCACATCAATTTGAATTGTTGCAAAGCCCGTGTGTCGCGGTTAAATGAAAGTGAAAGATTACCAAAACTCGAAACAGTTTCTCTTCACAACATATTTATTCTGACAAAGTGATGATGAATCAACCCGATATTTGCAATTTATAAGGTAAATACAGTAAACCAGAAAATAATATCACGGACAGTTAAGGTTAAGAGGGCATGGGCATACTAAGCAGTGTTACATTAAACATGGTTATGTTTATGTATGACATAGTTACATATAACTGTTCTATTTATAGTACTTCATTTTTCCTTCAGTATTGCAAATATTAGGGTTTCGTATTAAAGCAACAGTGGACGCATGACATTGTCGTTATGTTTAACAAATACTCGTGAATATGAGGAAATTGTTTCTCTCTTCTGCTCCTCTGAAAAAAAGCAAATCTCTATGAGCGTCAGATTTTAGCATTGTTATTTTATAAGAGGGTAGTGATGAAGGTAAATTCTGTATAAACCATAAGTTGATCGAGTGTTCCTGGCTTTTTAATATTTGTTTCTCTGTCTTTTTATAGGACATTTTTTCATCAAAACCATAAGCTAAAAAGTATGGGCACGATATTCGAAAGTTCAATGCTGCATCAACCGAAATTCAATTATATTTGGTGTTCATTGGCTAATATTTGCATTAATGGTCTTGTTCTTATTAACTTAGTGTGCAAGACGTCTAGTTAATTTTCAGGCCTGCCCTAAACTTTAAACTTATAAGTCACAAAAGTGGAGAAATTAAAGGGGTTGAAATTGGCACTAGTAATATGATGTTTTGTTTCCATCGGCCAAAATCTGGTCACCGTCACGAGAAGCAGCGCTTAGGTCATGGTCTGAGATGAGTCTTGGATTTTTGCAAACTATATGCCTAAAAAGTCATTAATGGTAAAAAACAAAAGTCACAAACTTAAGGCAATTCTCAGTGCTCCAAATTCTGCTTCATAGAGGAAGTTTCCAATCTCTAACTGACTGTCTATTCAAATAACCACATATATGAAAATTGGTAATCAAACTGTTTAAAGTTGACTCACTGCTGATTAAATAATTTACAACCTTGTACAAAAACAAACTTTGAATTACGTTTGAATGGTTACATTTTTCATAACAGTCCCTTTTTGACTTAGATGGTTGCAGAGGAATATTGTTCGTAAAGTATACGGAGACCTATGTGGTCATTTCTGGCTTATTAGCTTTCGTCAGCCAATCTAATCTAGCCGCTGTGCAGCTGCTGGTGGAGCTCGAGAGTAAGCCTCAAGGCAGAACCGGACGAATAAGTTCTGTTAGCGATGGGAGAGCATTCATCCATGAATGCAATTAAATCATTGCTTTCTTAAGAAACTGACTTGATTCTATCCTTTGGTGAAAAGAGATTTAAGTTTTGGCTACGTGTCAGGAATCTGCTGCCTACAAAACTTTCTGAGTAGTGTTGAGGCTTCCAAAGCCTATCGATTTAACAATGTGTTTTTATTTGAAATTTTTCAATATTTGATTTTGATGGCCCATGCTTCCAATTCTTTTCGTTTCGGTCAGGCCTAGATGCCGATCGCTTGTGAAGGCCCACTTCGGAAAATAATTATTAATAAGTATGCACTTTTATACTTATTTTCAAATCCTGAAAAACTCAAATATATTTCCTAAAAACAAGCGTTAAATTTACTTTTTTATACTTCCTAGTCAATGTACAACTTTAGTTTTTTTAAATATATTTAAACAAGCATGGTATACATAGTAAACATGCGTTATATTACATTTGTTGATTGCGATTTATACAAAATGTTCTGTTGTAGCCGAATTTAATAACATAGTTGAACCAAATCTAATTACATTTGTGACTTTTGCTAGGGCCTGCCCTATCAAGTGGTTAAATATTAGTTAAACTCTAGCCTTGACCTTGCTGCCGTGGAGATGTAACCAAATTTTTTGAATTTCGTTAAAATGAACAAGGACTTTTGATGTTCACATTCTTAAAGCATTCACATGGAAAATAAAAGATACGTGGGGTTGTTCTGATAAACAGATGGCAAGATTTACGGATCTATTCAAAAGTTGACTACATCGGATCCTATTTGAGCACTTAACCATCCATAGGCACATATAAGATTCCGAATGAAATTCATCAGTGGAGATTAAAATTTCAGCATGACATTTTCCTGCCCCTTTATAATTCATAAAGGTTGAGTAATGAGAGATTACACGATGTATGCCTTGAGCACATTTTTAAAATTTTGTAAAAGTTACAAACATTTGTTGTTTGAATGTTACTATTCATTTTGTCAAAGTAATACGGAATTCCAAGAGATTAAATACTCTAGGAGGACAATTTGAGTGGTAGTTTATATAAATGGAATATGTTTGATGCCATCATGTTATTTCCGTTTAAATGAATTAATTTGTATGTACACGCAGGACTATGTTAAAAAGGATATAGGAGTATTTTCAAATGAAAATATATTGCTTCATTAGCTAATTTTTATTAGAAATTTGTTAACATTTTAATGTGCATTGAAGCAAATTGACAGATCATCGGTTGCGCTTTTTACTCATGTATTCGATAAATCTGTCATATTTTGTGAAGCCATTTATTTGTTGAAAACTGTTCCACAATTGCATTCCAGCATGTTAGGACTATAAAAGTTTACTAACTTCAGAAATGAAAATGAGCTACAACTGGGTACTTCATTAGGCAAAATGGAATAAAAATGGACCAAAAATATGAACGTGCAGAGAGAAAATTAAGACTTTACTTTATCAAATAAGGTCCATTGTGCAGCAGGAGGTCTCATTATTACAACATATGAATTTTGCAACATTCATTTACAGGAAATATTGGAAGGACGTTATGGAAAAATCGCAGGAAAATGAGATCCCGCAGATTATGCCAAAGATTTATGTATCATTTTTAAACTTGTGAATTTTAATCTTCTAGGCCAATATAATTTCGACAGATATTTCTACAGACTGAGCGCATGAAAGATATAAGCTTGCAATTTGATCCGTATGCATTTAAATTGTCTCAGTGGAATACGTAAAATATCAATTTTTATTTTCATAATACAGGAACTGTTCTACAATATACTGCTTTTTGGCTTAAACATTTAATAGTGGTCATCATCTGATCTGCAACATGGAGTTATGGAACTTCACTTATCAAATTCTTTTCTTTCAAATGGACGCAAGTCACAATTATGAAGTACGTAAAAATGGGTTCATTTAAGTCTCTTTGGATGGAGAAGTCAATAACTATTAAATGAGTAAACAGAAACAACACCGACCAAATCTATACATCTGTGCATTAGAAGGGTTCTTTCAATGAGTAGTTATTATCGGCATATTTATTAAAAATACTTAAACATGCATACAAAACTATGAATATATACGTAGAAAAATAAAAGAATTGTTTTCATCGCAACCACACACATCAGCTACGTTGCATGGTTTCGAAAAAACATTAGGCAGTTTCCCTGTCCTACAAGCTACTCAAGTTACTTCCTTCTCAGTAAAAAGAGTTTAGGGGAACAGCAAAGAAATATGAGGAACTTTGCGAAAATTACCATGTCTCAAATGAAATGTCAGTTGGCAAACATGTGTTTTCAGGCAATTATCATCAGTTCGTTACAATTACATGAATAATTGGGGAATGAGCTCTTAATGTATTTCATATGTATCTTATGTGTGGGCGTGCTCGTTGTTAGTCAAACGCATCGTTCCCACACCAACTGCACGAGAAAGGTCGACGTGTTGAGGACATTGAAAATAGGAGGGGATGGAATAGCTGGGTCTGAACGTCACACACGCCGAATGCGTATGACCGTTGTCTGAGGGTAGGGACAGCCTGCTCGTACCATTTGGAGTTGCCATGGGAAGGCCGACTACGTGTATCAGCGGAAAAGGACAACAAAGCGTTGGGTTTGCAAACCCAATTCCTTTAGCCCAGCTGTTGCTTGACCCCGCTTGCGTAGGCTTTATGAGTAATCAATTAATCAAATGGACATATTGATGAACATCTTCTTGTCGTTACTTGAAATTGCTTTTGTTTTCTTAAGTTCAACTGCCCATGGGTCCTGAACTTCTATATTATCTAAAATTATCAGGGGGTAGTAGTGGTCATTTCCTTAGTTCGGAGGTGTTTCGTGCATGCCCTATTTGTCACGTTTTGCTTCCTTTGCTCATTATGGGAAGGTAGAAAGGTATTTTAATTAAAGTACTAATTCTGCATCTATTTGTTGTATTTTTCATGAGCAAAGTTTTTGCTCCATCAGTAGAGTAGAGTAGTTTAAATAATAACATATTGCTATTTTTGATGATGGCTTCATTTTACTCGTGCTTGTTGCCATAATGCTCGTTGCTTATTTATAATAGGTTAATTATGCATAGCTGACATTTAAGCTTTACAAAGATGTATATTAAGTAGGAGAAATTTTGTACACGTTTTCAAAAATGACTCTGTCATGCAGCCTTTTGCTTATCTTTTTGCCCTCTGCGCATTGACTGACTCTTCCTATAAATTGTTTTTTATGAGTTTTTTACATTTATATATTCAAAGTAACGTTTACTGTCTGCAACCTTTTCATTTAAAACAATGCCTGTAGTGAATGTGTTTCGTTAACTTTAAGTCACAATGTTTTCAGTTTTTGAGAAAATATTTCCTTCACAATGGGGCGGTCATTATTTCACAGGTAATGTGGACAGTCTACATATGTTTGCCCATGTATTGTAGATGTTGAACCACAGGAACGCACTGAGCCCTATACATTATTAATTGTCCAGTAAACTTAGCAGGTTCCGCCAAATTAACGATAAACCATTTATGAATGTTGAATAAACAGACTCCGAGCGAAACTTACTGAAAGACCGCAAAAGGAAGGCTTACCTTAACTTCGCAGGAAGTGGCTCATAAAACCTACGCTAAGGTTAGTTAAGTTGTCAGTTACGGGTTGCTTACCTAAGATGTCAACCATCCCAAGAGGCTTTACGAAATATGTGTTTCTTATACGTTCCTGTGTTATTAAATAAATACATCCAAGAACAAGACGATTATAACGAATATGTTCCCTCAACAAACTAACTCAAAAGAAGAACCAGAGTTACAAACATCCTCTATCGATGTACCAATGTGTAATGGTGGGGACCCTTAAACCCCATAAGCATTCAGTGGCCAAATTTCGAGGTCGGTAATTAAAAATTCTGATTCTTTTTTAAAATAATGGCTTTGAGAATTAAGAGCGTAACAGGATCTTTGATAGTATGGCGACACAAAAAATCAGCAGGGCTTATTGGGTTAAATTTTCAAACCTAATACCCTATCAACGTTCATGTAATCCTTCAAAACCGTAGCGATCTAGGACAAATAACGCCTAATAGCATGATAGATTTGCATAATAATCGAACTTATTTCGAAAAAATTTGCTGTCTTCGGTTACAGATGGCGCATACTATCGAATGCAAATCTGATTAATGAAGAGAATGCAGTTTGAATTGTTTCAAATTATATGTTCCGCAGTTGCATAAAACTAAATGTTTACTGATTTAGGAATTAGTTTTATTAAACACCGATGTCCTGCTGGTGAGGAAATTATTTAAAATAGATGCATGTGTATTTGATCAAGGATAAACCTAAACGGAAGTAAAACCCCGTCGTTTACTGTCGGAGTATTCTTTGGCATATTTGCCACCTTTGCATTAAATGATTGCTGTTTCAAACAACTGACTTACGTCTGTCATTTCCTATATGAATTTATTTTTTAACGAGTTTGGCGAAATTCAATGCCTGTGGAACTAGCAGGAAACCATTTAGCGACGTTCGCAGTAGCTTGTTTACCTCAAGGAGGTTTAATCAAAATGTCTGCATTGATTTTAGGTAAAATGCTTTATTATGATTGCGATACATCATCCCTACAATTTATTACAGTTAGAGCAGGTTAAATTACATTAAATGTTTTACACTAGACACTTGGAAAAAAAGTTAAAATTGTTTGGGTTTCTTCAATGATTTTCAATATCGTTTTTATTTCCTAGATTACAAGTGCGAATGATACTCTGTTTTGCCAAGTTAGTAACTTATAACCTTTTATTTTCCTTTAAAATAATGACGATTTTAATCTTTTTTGGACATTATTTTTGAAACTTTCATCGTTTCAGGTTTCTTTATTTATTTGGCTTCAAAACAACCTTACATTAATTATTATATGTACATTTGTTCATATTTGGCTAAGTGACATCTATAATTTAAATGAAATTGTTTTCTGTATTTAAAGGTTATTTCTTATGTATTGTGAAATAGTCTTAAGGGTTTTCTTATATATTTAAGGAGTTTTAAAAGCTAGGGTGCCAATTAAAATGTCGTTTACGACGATTTAAATCGTATTTACACCATCAGGGTAGGCAGGGATGGTGAATGGCGTTGAATTGTTGACTACAGTTAAATGTGTGGCAGCCACGGGTTGATTCTCACTTTCAGTATATATGTGTACGGAGTTGAAATCGAATGTCAATTTGGGAAGGTAAGCAGATTCTCTTGTAAAAATCTTTGTTAGTTAAGGTAACATGCTGCGGGCAATCAAATATGAAAACGACTGACATGTGAAAAAGGGTTTTAACAAGATCCTGTGACAAAGAGGAGAGCTTTACAAAAGCTTACATTAACAGTCTTTAATGCTTAATTGCACATGCGCATGCTAAGGTCACACGTTCTTGCCCTTTTTCAAACAAACCAACCATTTTGCCATTCATATGGTTAACATGTTTTTTTATTTGCATATTTTTCCTAACAATGGCACATAGTATGTGTGGGCAGTTGCACATTCTCGGAGTTGTCCGGCCACAAAATGTGCGCCAAGTAATATAATGAGTGGTGTACAATCAACAGTTAGGGGACTCATAAACGTTTTCTTTAAATTTAATGGGAGAGCATGTGTCACCCAAACCACCTTTATTCCAGTGATTTTCTGCGATCTTTTGAGGTTTTTCTTTTTCTGTTCAGTGCTATGTGGTCGTTTTCTCAGCTGTGAGTATAAATGCTTAGTATAGTATGCTTAGCTGCCAATCTCCAGGGCAGCTTTGTTAAGTTTTATTAAGCAAATAACACGTAATGGTGGAATATGCTGTACTGTTTTATTTTGTAAAAATCAGTTGGGCTTTAATTTGTCTTTAAGAAAACAATATTAAAAATGTTAAATGTCAGTTTAATAACTATTTGAATAACCTACATTTTACAAAAAAATGAATGCTAGAACAAAGTTCTGATATCTGTTAAGTAAAAAATGCCAAAAGGTACGCAGACGATTATGTAAAGTATATAAGGAAGTATGCATATAAATCCCTTTTTGATAGTTCAAACCATTACTTGAATAATGGAACTGCTGAATCACAGATCAAAAGCCGTTGTACATCAAAAACGAAAAAAAAGAGGCTTGATATAGCAAACAAATTCACAAAATGCAACTAAAATTTAACGCAAATTAGAAAATAGAATTTGATAATAATGTCATTTTATTTGGCAACTAAGAGGATGTATAAGGGAATCATACTAAGCTTTTTCTGATATAAGAGTAAAAACCCACGTTAATATTTTATTTATAGTATGAATACGACATAATTAAATTTAGAACGATTAAATTAACGGGAGGTAACGCCTAGGAAACTTAGAGAAAAAGAAAGTTGAAATTAGAAACAGAAAGAAATGGATACTATACCAACTGCACAAATAAGATCTACTGCATTTTATCTAAAGCACTTAGATACAGGGGTTAGAATAAAACAAGTCAAAAGACGAGAATATTTTTGCAGGTTCAGAAAAAGAAGAATGCATGTCTCCATCGAATGACAGTGTGTTCCTTGTAATAAAAACGTCAAAATTCGAACACATTTTGTCATTGAATGGCAAATTGGTTAAAATCAGTAACGCATGAGCGTAGTCGTTAAAACAAAAGACGGTTTACCCCCATACATTGTACGGGCTATAGGGAAACCAGCATAAACAAACGATACACACTGTTGGTAAAATCGATGTTTAGGACCCGTTCTCGCGACCGAGATCCTAACCATTTGTTCTTGCTTTTCTTTAGTACAGGAGGTCAGAGTCTGAAATTCTGAGTCTACACGGTAGGGTGGCTTTCTACAGCTTTCAGATAAGTGGGGCTCTATCAAAATCAGTTACAACATAAAAGTTTTGAAAACGGCCGAAAATACATCAATGAAAATTTAAATCAAATGTTTTATAGCAGTGAAACTGTTGAAATCATTATTCCTTTACGCGTCACCTGTTTAAATCTGAAACCTTCGGCCGCTCTCCACCGCATTTACATAGCTAGCAACCCAATCACCATAGCTTTTCAGTGTGCTATCTTGTGCATAAAGAATCCTATTAAAACTTTCGATTACTTTGACTTAAATGTGCATCTATCGGAGCAAAACTATTAGCATATAATTTATATGTTAAAAGTAACGATTTTCGCTGGAGGTGGACTGGTAATAAGTATTTTGTCACCAGCTATAAATAACTTTAAATTGAATCTATTGGCTTGTGCTTATGAAGGAGATATGTTTGTTTATTGGTTATGTCTTGATCTGTCAATATTTTGTGAAAGGATGAACCTCGGAAGGTTTTTATAGTAGTGAAATTGCTGTGATTATAAAGCGCTTTATGCTTAGTGCGGCTTATTAAGAGCGCTGTATGTTTAAATGACGATACTATGCGATTATTTGAGTTTATTTTAAACAAAACATTAAACACGATGAGTTATCGAAAACAGATCGGTTGGTGACAGAAGTTGAAAGCCAATTGGTAGGATTTTTTGGCTCTTCCATTGTTTTTGATTATGCAACTAACCTTTTCCCAGCTCTTACATCCAGAAATTTCATTTCATTTTATTAGTAATATGTGGAAGTTATCAGGAGAGAAGCCCACTGGTTACATCAAAAGTGAATTTTCCACAGGATTTGGAGCGGAATGTCGGCTTTCTATCGGTTATATATAGAAAAATTAACAATAAAAAATATTATAATTGCGAGCTAACATACCAACTTCGTTTTCTTTCCATGTTCATGACAGTTAATATTGTACTTGCAGACACGAGCAATTGATCTTTAGCATGCCATTTAAGGTGACGAAAAGTAAGCTGTTCTGGCCTTTTATTTTAGTAAACCAAATTAATATCAGAGATGTTCCAATACCGAAGATATGGCCATTTATGCATTAAGCTGTTGTGACAAAAACTCTATAATTCGAGTTTGGGACACAAATTCTGCCGAGGCTTGTCTGTTTTTATTGCAATGTCATAAATAGGAAATGGAGCAGCAAGGATTTGCTTCCCAAGATGTATGTGCACTATCCATTTGGAAGCTTACCATCATTGCGTGCGTGCAAAACGACCTACTTGGACAGATTTTGCACTAATAATGCAGAAAAAAATGACCAAGAGAAACAGAAATGACTATTTCTCACGAATGTGGGCGAATTGTGACGTTCCATGTGTATGAATATTAAAAAAACCCTTCGTCCTTTTGAAAAAAATCTGTTTCTCAAGCTCGGCTATGCAACGCTTACAGGAGTCCATCAAATATGATACAATCGGTGACTAATCAAACAGCACTTGCAGCGGCTATAGCTAATCAAACAACCAATACAAGAGCCCGGAGGTTGCTGCGTAGTGCTCTTCATGCATTCTTCCTTAGCTTGGCGTAATTAATGTTTTATTGAACCCTTATAGGTAATACGGGTCATTAAAACATTATTTTTTGCCTTTTGCCTGTTTTCTTTTGTGAATTTTGTCTTTGGCGATGAAATCAGAAAGCTAAGTTAATAGAGAAATAATTCCGACCACCGAATACACTTCTTCCCCCTTTCATCTTTGTGGTCTGCCTTTTTTTACTTCTTCTACATATTATCCTTATCCTGTACTTTTTTCGGGCAAATTGGCCATCGACAGTTCACCACACTCAAACCCAGGTGTCGCAGTTCCTGCATTTCGAGCCTGCAGAACAGTTGCATACAAATGCAACGCTCTGACCTTTAAGCCTTAGGCTCGTGTTCTGTCAGTTTTATCAATCGGTGGGAAGATTGATAGTGGAACTGCTTGTTATATTGCAAATATTGTACTGAGAGAATTTTGTATTTTCGTCTCTAAATGCTATTTTTAATCTTAACAACAAATTGTTGTTGAATTTATTTTATATCATCTTCTATTGAGCAGAAATTTAACACCTACGTTTAAGTGCATTCATATTCAGCAATAAAATAAACATACATCTGCTTGCTTACAATGTTGAACTCGAAATTGAAGGCAAATAATAAATCGATTTGATAGTGGGTTACTCACTAAGAACACAATTGAACGCATTTATCTCGTTTTGACCTGAAGCTTAAACTTAAGCACACCCACAGCAGCTCAACGGCAGAATACTCAATGTTGAGCTTAGATTTAGTCCTTAAAATATTATTGTACAAATTTCCTAAAAATGAAAAAAGTGAAATTTAGAGGATTGTTTACAATATATTATTTCAGTAGTTATAATGTATTATTGAATCTTGAAAAGTTCAGTTTATCCGAATGCGCAAACTTTATTCTTGTTTAATTTAAAAAACCAAAGATTCAAGTCAGATTGGTGTGGAAAATTATTCCCGAATTCACCAAAGGTAAACATAATTCATCATTTTGGACAAACCAACGATCCATCTGACTGTTAGACGATAAAACTGAAAAACACCCCAGAAAAAATCAACATGACAATGGTTCGCGGGGTTACAAAATTACAAGCTATCTGTTACTTACTTCAACTAAGTTCCATTAATAGGGTCCTGGATACTTAAGTGACAAAAAAGATTCAACAGTTCTACCATACTCACGATATATGCTGTAAAAATAAGGGTTTAATTGCACAAGAAGTTGCAGAATAAGCACGAAATATGACTCGTCCGTGGATGGACTTTGTGTTTCTCTGCTGAACAAATTTAGAACAGACGATCGCAGTAATTCTTAAGTTTTCAAATCCTATATAATACTTTGTGTCGAAAAAACTTTTTAAATACCTCCTAGGTCTACGATGAATTTTTTAAGATACAGACTACATACATCAGAAAAACGAAGGTATACATATAGTGGTTTAGATTAAACCATACCTCAGAAACCATCATTAATCAAGCAACTGAAGGCTTGAATAATTTTGATTTTCTCTTATATCGTAGGAAAACTTGCGTTTTTGATAAACAAATATTCCTTAATTTATCAGTATTATGAAACTCAACTGGCAATAATTATTGAAAAAAATATGTGCCTGTGAATAGAGGCAAATGTTCAAATTCCCCGTGCTTGTATAAGTAAAGTATAAAAAGGTAGTAAGTTTGACTAAACAATGGCTATATTCATGTGAGCTTTCCAATTCTTCAGGTGTCCATCGTTAAAGATAAAAACGTCAACATATTTCAGCAAACTTAATAGGAGGCAGGGATCAATGAGACTACAGTAACGCCAGTGTTTCCTGCGATTCCGTTGCTAAGACATTTTTGCATATTTAATCATTTATTCTTTTATTTTCAGGGGAAAAAATTACTTGACATTATTCACACCACAACTACTCTCAGTATATCAATGTAAAAAGCTCTTCCTGGATTCTTTATCGATCATTTTGACTAAAGTCACCCTAAGAAAAGAGAACTACTGATATTATAGTTGTTATGCAAACATGTTTTGAAATTCTTAATTACTGTTTCTTTATATAAATTGTCTTCGTTTAATGAACCTAAGCCAACATCTTGTATATTAAGACTAATATGTTTTATTCTCTTTGTGACAGTACACGCCGATTTCTTGTTTAAAAGAAGACAGACAAAAATGACAATCTAAAGACGTTGATAGGGTTTGGCAGATAACTGGAATTCGGGCGAACGAGGCTAATTACTTGGGACAATTCATCAAGCCAAGGTTTTTGCAATTATGTACACATGGTGAGTTTCCGTTTATCACAATTATTATGAACTTTAGGGGTATAGCCTTAAAAGTAGACCAACAATACAATGACTGCGACAATTGTCTTTTGCTCCGTAAATTACTATTAAACAGTAATTTTTTCAGCAGAAAACGTCTAGTGATTGTATTGTGTCAGCAGGCTGGAAGTTAAGAAAATGTGTCGTGGATGACCGTGGTTGCTAATTAAAAACATATTTTTTGGAAAAAAATGTAGACTAGAGCTAACAACACAGAACTACCACGTTAGATGCACACATTCTGATCGTCTTTTTTCAGAGTTTCTTTATCAAACTTTAACAGACCTTTTAATTTAATAGATTCGTGAGAAGTTCATAATAAGTTGGGCTAGTTAAATCTCGTTGAAGATCATGCGGGGTGCCATGTCCCATCGTGACTGATAATATAAATGGTTTTTTTGTTTTTTGTTTGAGAAAAGGGACTGGAAAAATTCCTTTAAACCCACATTTTTGTATTGAGACCGTCATCAACGGAGGCAAACACGTTGTTGGTGATTATTCAGGGAAAAATGATCTGACACATTTTCGGAGAATTTCTTATGAAAAGGTTGTCAGTGGTCTACGCATTTTATATATTAGAAAAATCTGCTCTTTATTTTTACATTCAAATCGGCCTTATTCAGTGTTTCAAAATTACCTTGGGCATATATAACCTTGCCAAACCTTAAAATTGTTAGCTTACAAAAAATGGTTGAAAGCTGGTCATGTAGTTCTACGGAAAAAATTCCGTTTTGACGAGATTACATGCGTTGGTAGCTATTTTCTCCATGAATTTATTGCTTTTGACTCGCTTTTTAACTAACAGACTGATTCATACATGCTGCAACATAATGCACCTGGTGTTATTCTCAAATTATAAAAAAACATCTTATGTAGGCGAATAGGGGTACTTTAATAAAATAAATGATAAGTCTCTTTCATTTGCAACTAGCATCGTTAATCTCCATAATTTGAGCACTAAATAGGACCTGTGTTGGCAGCTGCGTTAATGTCATATACGAAAAGTGCAAGATTACTTTCCGTCGTGGAAAATTTAAGCTAATAGACAGGTTAACTGTGCTCCATCTCAATTTTGAGAGACGTGTTCTATTGATGATTCAGTTCAGTGAACAATTTTCCTTTAACCTGTATCTAACTTAAGAAAGGAAGTCACTGAAATGAAAATACCATAATATTTTATTCTTCCATTTATAGTAAAGTTTTTCAAAACCATTTACTTAAGTATGTCTTCTGGTAAGTAAGTAACTATAATTTGTGGAAATATTTGCTTAATTCCATTTCAAAAACGTCTGGTAAATTTACTTAACGTAATTCAGTAAAGAAGAATGATAATCGAAAAATGCACCAACATTTGATAACCGATTAAAAAAACGCTAAATTTGTTATAAAATCTAGTCACAGCAAATTTCTGCGTTTTATTTTAAGCCTCAGGAGGCCACAAACTCAGAGGTTAATCTGGGCTCTTTTAGGATCATTACATAATTGAATGACAGACCGACCATGGTTTGGAGTAGGCCTGAGTTTCATATTTAACAATAAAGACCTAAACACCCACTAAGCTAAGAGATCGTTTGGGTTTTTCGAGGTCACGCAGGGGATACTTATGCTTGTTGGCAAGCCGTTATTAAAGGACCTAGTTCATTATTTCTGCCCATCTGTCTCTAGAGGATGACCTAGGATTGACAAGTTTGTAAATGCTGATCGTTTTATTCAGGGCAAGCAATCATAAAAGGACTGAAATCATTATTTCTGCCCATATGTCTCTAAAGGATGGCCTAGGATTGATAAGTCCGAAAATGCTGATGGTTTTATTCAGAGCAAAATAAGGCTAGCAAAAGGTTTTGACATATTCGCATCAAGAAAGATATGTCTGTATGGCGAAGCAAGGATAAGAATGATTGATTTTACTTAAAGCGGCTTGTGGGTACCATCTCTTTGAACGTTTCGCAGTTTACAGGCAATAGTAATTTTGCTAAATTTTGCGTCTATTAGATTTCGCAATTTCATTATCTGGGTTAAATATTTTTATGGGTTTTCTAACTTTCTTCATAAAATCCTAGATGATATGACATCCTAGGCCCTTGCTAATATCTTTTTCTTCTAGTATGAGACGCTCTTCAATGCTTGGCTACAGGAAAAATATATTTTAAAGGAAGGAACTTAGAAAATCACTTTAGATTGTGTGTAGAAAAATAAACAATAAAAAGTCTGAATCGGTAAAAAGTTACACAAGTATCATAGTTAAGCTTTCATTTGTCCGAGGATTTACTCAATTACTTGCATGCTGTTTACACTCTGAATGGTTTACAGTCACTATTATTTGAAATGCATAATATTTGTTTATTATTTGCCATTCTCAAGTATCATGATTGCTATATTTGTTTTCTTTTAAAAGATTTTTCCGTCATTTAATATAAACTGTTGGGCAGATCTCTGTGAAAAAACACAGAAACTATTCCATCGTCATATTTGGTGGGTTATTTCTATTCAAAAAAACAATAATCCGGAAGGCAAATGTATTAAGAGTTTCAGATTAAATGAAGTTGTGCAACTATGGAGAAGTTAATACTGCTTCCGATTCGAAGTTTAACTCCACATGTCCATAATCCGGAGAGACTGTTTTTGTTCGAAGCATTGCAGATGTCATTCATACCTATATGTTTGTCTATTCTGTAGAATCCCATGTAATAAAAAAAGTAAAGTTGAATAATTATGGACAATCTTGAAGGATGTTTTATTTGCATCGAAAAAATGAAAAAGAACGTCACCATCAACCACATTATAGACGTTTCGAGGATGCTAAATGCATGGTAAACGACTAATTGGTCTCAGAGTTCATTGTAATAATAGACTTTCATGGCATCTACCATACGCACTCCTGCCTTACAAAGCCAACAATGATAAAATTTCCGATCAAAACTGGCAAGACAACTTGCTCGTATCTTACAGCTTAGAACGTTGTTCTTCTGATTAACAGGTCGAGGTTTCGAGCATCGTATGGGATATAAATGGCTGGCATAGACTAAGAAGCCTGAAATGGCCATTTATATTTTTCTTGTCTTTGTCTGTATCGTCATTTGTGCGAGTGTGTACGGAAAACGCTTTAGCAACAATTGCCAATTATTTAAGTCTTCTTGTCTAATACAATGAACTTGAGATAGTTAAAATGATGAGAAAATCTCCCGTTTGTCAAAAAGATTTCCCAACGTTTGTTTAAGGAAGTGCATGCAGACATCAAGTTTCACAAACAAATTAAGTTTTAGCAATCATTGTTTATTCTGGTCTCCAACGGTTACTTTGGGAATCTATGACAATTGTAAAAAATTTCTTTTTAACAACCTTTTCATGAGACGTTTATTATTAAAAACGCTGTGCGTCTTTGTGTCGTTGAGCACAGTTTTTGGATACAATCAAAGAAAAAAATTAACAGATTACTTACAAGACAAAAATAGTTTGAAGACCCGTTGGAACTATAAAATTCATTTAGTTTCTTCTTTCATTTGTCTATTTGTTAGATATAATAAAATAAAATGAACTGCTAAGTCTAATATTTCACTATGTGATACGGCGTTACGCAGAATTAAACACCCGCATTCAATACCCCTACTGTTTATAGTAGACAAATATTGTTTTGCATACTGTTCATGAAGAAAGTCCATGAAACCTTTACGTTGGGTGAAGGGAAAACCATTAAATGTTCAGGTTGATTGGTGTTGTCCTGTTACGCGCACAAAAACTAATTTTAAGAGGTAGGTTGGAAGCTGCTGCGATCGCTGGAATTAGTCATTTATTCACACGATATCTTACATATGTTGTCCCATCCGAACACATAGCTTGTCCCTGATAAATATGGGTTAGGCAAAGTGATTATAACATGTCCTGAATGCAGTTGCGACGTCACCAAAAAATTCACCATTGTTTGTAATTTATGCATGGAGCACTAGTAGTCGCCAGTGACGCATTAATTACTTGCAATTCTGCAGAATTCTTACCAAGGCGTCAATCGATGAATAAGTGCTATGAGGAGGCGTTGTGGGTTTCTAATAATGCTTTAGAGAAGAGATTGAATTAGTTTTAACTGTAGCTATTCGTTCTTAGCACACATCAGTCAAAATGCAATTTATATTGCCTTACTCATGAAATGCCATCCTGGAAATTTAAAATGTTTGTATGACACACAATTGACGTTGATACATTGGTTTCTTGTACTTGTGCGAGTCGTAAAATACTGTTTTAGAAGGATAAGTTCATTTACTATCTGTTTATATCAGGCGAAATTAGGCAAAGTGGGGGCAAATCCAACGTTTCTTGATTTGACTGAATTTTCCTACATAACTACACCTAATGGATAACAGCTTCATGTTTGTGTGAATTTTACTATAAAAGAATAAAAATATAAGTTACATATGTCTTAAATATATCTCTCAAGGAAACGCAAAAGTTGGTTTTGCGTTCCAAAAAATCAAGTGAATGGAGTTATGAGAATATTCAATGTTTCCCAAAAAAACAGGGAAGGATTTCAAATGGAAAAATTACTATTTTGCAAATATGTGATTTCGTTTATCAAACTACTCAGTAATTAATTTGCGTGAGTGAATTCTGTTTTAGCTCACTTATTAGAAGGAGTGTTTTCAAGCACATTTATTTGTAAACCTGTCATATGCTGTCATTTTTCTTTGTCATGGCCTGCGCCAAAGAAATTTATCTGCGTTTGCCTACTAATATATACGGAATAATTGAAACGGATTAAACAAATGATTGACATTTTTTAGCAAAACATTATAGATATTCGGACATTTTGTTATGCATTTGCAAACTTAAAACTAAGCCTTAAATGCGGTAAGTATAGCATGAACACTCCAATTGAAATAAATAAATGAATTCATTCATTTTCATCAACCACTGTATCCCTTATGTCTAACGTAGTCAAAAACCGGCCGCACGTCCTCATAATTCCATTAAGTTATCTTGGTAAACGGCTGAGTACACAGAAATTTCACAATAAAATATATAATGAAAGTGTTTTTTAATGAGCTTAAATATTAAACAATTTTTTCTAAATCAATCGCAGTAGTATTAATTGCGAAATTAGATTTTGGGCACTTATTTTTCGCCGCAACGAGTTAGTATCTTTAATTGAGTCCGTAAATATGACACGAATGGCCAGCTGCATTAGAAAGGTTGTTTTAGATATCACTATTTTGGTATAAATCCTTATGAAATATCATATTTTGAAAATTTTTATCAGCACATAAATTGCAATCTTAATTTGTGGACAACTGATAGAAAATACAGGGAAACTTAAAGTATTTACCAGCATTTTATAATGATCTGAATCGCAGCGCAATCCAACACCTAAAATACATATACAGAAATTTAACAAAATTTAAAAGTCCTCTCAAGATGAATAAAATGATGTTTCAAATTTCATATAAGCATTCTTTTTAAATGTGTAATTCACTGACCGGCCTATTAGTATGTCCTGTGACATACCTGTCAAAGAAATAAAGCAAAAATATGTTTGCCTTTGTTAACCGCATCTTAAGCAACGTATTAAGGGAAAAGAAAATCTTTCCATTGCCCTTAATGTGGAAGAAAACTTTCGAAGAATATACACTAAAGAACTTTTTTCAAACGTTATTTTACTTGCGGTGTTTTATTTACTCGTTTGTTCACATTAAAAAAATATTTTTACATTTAAAACTCCAGGTTAATTATCTTACAAAATGTGAACATTTTCAGAATTTGCCGCTATTTTGAAAAAACGATGTATTTTAAAAACACATTATCTTCATTTTTAGACCTTAATACCCTTCGGTTAAAGAATAGCCGATATTTACTCTTTTAAATTTAGAGAGCACCAGTGTGGTCTTTTTTCGCTTAGCATGCCCTGTCTCTTAAGTACACGAGCGTTAATGAAAAAAGGCACGTACTTCAGTGCCGGTACATTGTCTTCTATTTAATTTCATTGTGTCTCCACACGCTGATATAAAGCTCATATACAGACACCCGTATTGTTTAATGGTTTTTTACTGTAGGAATGCTCTTGTGATAAATTCATTTTGATGTCCTAGGTAACGGAACCCAGCAGTTAATAAGGTAGCTGTCAGTTATTATAGATGTGACGATGACTTTTTACAGCGTCTTACCAACAATAACCGCCCTTTTTGTTAAGCAAGCTTACTTGTGGTTGTTAAAAAAATCAAATGTCCAACAAAGAACACGAAAGGTCAGGCCAATAAAAATTATCTTTCATTATTTTCCGTTTAGTTGATTTCTCGAAACCTGAAAATATGTATATTGATAAATAGTTCTTACTTGTTTTAAAATGGAATAATAACCCATCAATTGTCTGGCTTTTGTCATTGTCCTAAACTTTTTTGAAGAGCATCATCATAAATGCTATATACTTTCAATCTATTTTGCTCCAGCGAATTAACGCTTCATGTTAAGAATAAATTAGTAGCTTGCAAGGAAAATGATTATTCACATCAATGATATCTAAGCCCACAAAACGGTCCTAAGAGTGAACCTGTTAAACGTGGATAGGTTACCAGTTTAAGGGCAATGTAAAATATGAGTTTCCAAATAATAAATAGTTATCGCATGCAAAATGCTGATTTGTCAAGGATATCATCGTTCTTTCCTCGGACGTTGTTCCCTTGCTAAGCATTTGAACGTATTTGTAAACAAACTTTAGCATAAGAGTATATAAATTAAAATAAGAATCTCTGCAAATTAAAACGGTTGACAAATGAAAACCCTGCTAGTGAAGGATGCCTGCAAAATAAGGACAAAAACCCTAGGTCACTCTTCAAACAAATCGCATAGGTGCTTTCTGCGGAAGCATTCCTGAATTAAAGCTTCTCACACATAGAGTGTAAATATTTGTAATGCTATAAGCCCTCCTATACCATGCTGCAAAGGACGGAATTCCAAAGTTGAACTTTTCATGTTTTTTTCACATGCAAAGTGCCGGAGTTTGAAAAAGATTTGTAAATTATTCGAAAACCGGCACAAACGCAATTCCAATGTCTTTGAAATGCTAGTGAAAAACTCAATACGAACATGAAAATTGAAAAAATATGAAAAGTAATATTTGTTCGTTTATAAATACTCACCTTTTTAACAAAAATGTCCTAAGTCCAAAACGTGTTAAATCACTGTTAATGTAACATAAATTTTAGAAGAATTATAACATAATATCTAAGATATACCATTTTGCGTATATTAAAATGACAGATTTATGAACTTAATTTCTTTATTGCTATTTTAATATTTAATTACAAGTACTATTAACTCGTCCTCTAAAACTGGTGAAAGTTTCAAAGGTTCGGCGTTTTCAATCCCTTGGCAATACATTTATATTCTGTCATATGTGTTTATCAAAACCTTATATAACGATCAGTTTTTAAAATTATTAACTGAAAAAGTGAGGATTATGATCCTCATTTTACTGCAGATTGCCTTTGAAGTCATATTTGTTGCTCCACGCAAACATGAAAACTCATTACAGACAAAGATAAACGCCCGCAAAAAACGTTAGCACTTAATCTGAGCAAGATCAGTTAAGAACCTTTCTATAATAGGTGAAATCTTTAAAAAGAGTTTGACGCTTTTAATTTGTTGTCACATATCTGCGTAATGAAAATGTGGAATTTTGACCTGTTTCTTGACTTTCTTAAAAAAATCTTTTTTCTGCCGAATATTAAAGAAATCACTTTTGGATTTATATTGGAATGTTTTCCACTATATCTATTTGCATAGGAACCCAGTTCTCAGGCTTTTAACGACACACCAGAAGCGCTAAATACATAATATTATTATGCACAAACAGATAATCATCTGTATAATGCGTCCCGTAAACCTGGATTAGCGGATATTATATCAAAAAAGCTACTTTCTTTATGTTTGCAAATTAAAGTAACCTTATTTATATCAATCATTAAGGTAACATGTATTTATCTTGTAATGTTTCCGCGTTGTCACCATATCAAAACAAAAGATATTGGCAAACAAGTTGATTGATGCGTTTTTTTGGCAATCGCATCATACATTTGCATATGGTTATAAATTACGCTGAATTATTCGCTAATATTTTAAAATACTATTCCATCTCTTGCATAAGTTTCGGTAAATAGAGATCAAATTTTCTGAAAGAAGAGGGAAATATATTTAAAAAACGTTTTTACTTGTATTAATGTTTCGTTAATAGTGCAATGCAATAAAACTATGGACTTTTTCCTGTAATCTTTACTAGCTAAGGACATTTTTTGAACGTCCGATAACCTCCGATTTTGCCTACATAATGTCTTGTTTTTTTTAAATATTCTGCAGTAAAATCTAGCTATATATTGCAACAGGCATTCTGAGCCTCAAATCCACTCAAGAAACAAAATAACAAAACAACTTTAGCGCTCATAGTTTCTATCAGATTTTCAGAAAACATTGCATGAGTTATGTTACCTACTGGTGAATCTATATTCAGATGCCTTGCATGCAAGATTCCAATAATCTTCTGAAAATGTCATTTTGAAATGAGAATTAAATATGAAATCCCTTATATTTTCATAGAAGACTGATACATTTGCATGTATTTTAATATGTTTTTCTTAATACAGATACGTCTGACAAAGGTCATAAATAATTAACTTACGTAGTGCTAAGAATAATGGTTTTTCCTTCCAAATTACCGTTCAAAATGTCAAAAGGAATGTCACACATAGCGTTTGGGGCGGCCATGCATGATGTATTTGATTACAGATGTTGGGAAGCCCCAAAGTTCCTTTTGTGCCTTGCCCAATGCCTACAGTTTTTTTCGAAATAAATGCTTAATAGTAGATAAAGGTTAACACAAAATCTCTCTGGCGGAAATACTCTGCTCTGTCCAGGCGTTATACCGACGAGTGGTAGATTTTAGAAGTTGTCAGGGTTAATATCAATATAAATTGCTTTTAAAATGTCAATCTATGAGAAATTAAGGGAGTCGAATACAAGCTTCGACTGCTGTAAACGAAGAATTTTGACGAAAGCATTTTCAAGTTCTATGACATGAAAACAAATTTAGACCTCCAGGCTGGAGATGAAAACCCTCTTAACTGTTCCTTTGCCTAAGTCAACGATGCTTTTATCTCAAAAAATATATCTAGATGGGACTGCGTTTGCAGGTTAAGCGTTCATATTTAACGGAAGTAACTACGTAACTTTCAGCTTTATTTACACGCCATTGTAATAAAGAATTTCGATCAGAATAAGCGAAACCATAGCAATTATTTAGAAAGGAAATTGAATTTCGATTTTTGTATTATCAAACTTCATCTTTCTACTCTTCCCTCTTGTAACTCAATTCACCTGGTTTTAAATTTAACCCGGTCCCGCGGGTTACTCTTGAATCCATAATACTATGACAATCTTAACTCAGTTTTAAATCCGCTGAATTTTCTTCATTATTTTCGAATGCTGAATAAGTGTAAATTAGATAGTCTATGTATTCAAACGTAATAAAATCAAAATATTGTTAAAAAGGAATGCTTAATATAACTTTAATTTGATTGATTTGCCTGTTTTGAATGTACTGAAAACAAATGCTATCTTAACAGTTCAGTCCAAAATGTAATGTTTTGGTATTTACAAGTGTAAGGGGGAATTCTATCCCAGTTCACCAACAAAGCCCTCTAGGACAGGGATATCGAGCGAAACAGCCAATTATCCTTAGACTTGTTCGCTTGATATTATTATAATCTAACAATATACAACGCCATAAACGCAGCAATAGAAAATTGACGTCAAAATCCCATTCTCCGATAAATTTGAACAATAGAAGCCTGTTGGAACATAACGAACGCTCGTTTACCACAAAGAAACCTATGCGGAAGTCTTCCTAAACTACGAGAGCAATCAACCTTTCTCTCATAAACGAAGTGTTGTCAACATTCTATTTAATCAGGCAAAAATACTCTATTCGGACAAACAAGGCTACTAGCTACTGATTTTAATTATTTTTTTCCAAATTTTTATCCTAGAGATTTTGTACGCTGATGCCTAAGACAACAAGGGTCAAAGAAAAATTAATCAGAGAGTTATAATTAAATACCCTTGACATAGGCTTTTATAACTCCTCCTTCTAAACTTCAGTGTCTTAAATCGTTGAAAGACACTAAAGAAAGAAAGCAAAACAAGAGGCTGTACAAACCGATGACAACTTTGCGCACCAAACTGTTACACCCTAAGGAAAGTGTTTATTATCTGAAGAAAAACGAAGTCACGTATAGGATCTCATTTGACGTATGTGATGCCGTTTATTGTGATCAGACTTGAAAATCCGCCTTTTTGAATAATCACGAACACAACTCGGTGGTAAAATTTTAAGAACACCCGTATCAACTCGCGATGCATTCCAAGGCCGCAGAGCACATATTCGCGTTGGAGAAAACTTGCATTTTGTTTTTGTTAGTACTTCTCAATAAAGGTATATATTTCGTGAAGGCGATGCAGATAGATGAGTCATGCATCAACGGAAATATCTTTTTAGATGCGACCACATAAATCTTCAGGAAAAGTGGACGAAACGAGCGCTAATCAGGGCAGCCTGACACATAGGGCGGCCGCTTAATGGAAAATATATCACGCCACTATCAATGTTTTAGTGAATATAAGATTTAAAACTCTTTGTGCTACATTTGCTTGCCATCTGCAGATGACGATGAAAGCAGAAACAGGTGTCAGGAATTTACGCATTGATACTCCTTTTTCCAAAATAATCGTTTCAATCCTCTTTGCAAATTTTTTGGAATCCCTGCCTTTCAATCAAAAAGTATGCAAAACAAAAGTTTTTTGCTTAGCTTAAGCTTCTATGTATGCTTTTTTCAATTGAACGATAAGTATTTTCATGTAGTACAGTGTCCGATTTAAGATAATTGCGTGGAATAAATGTAAATATTTTGTGCTGGAAATGAGTATTATTAAGACATATCCACCATCATGAACATTTTCTGGTCTTAAAGATTGTCATTGACATTCCTTTTCAATACGACATGCGAGTCAATTCATTTCAACTGGTCTCATGCCTAGCCAGCAAATAACCCTAAACTGTTACGTTTGACAAAAAACCGACAAAAAACATGTGGAAAAACGTCAGTTAAAATGACAGGCACGTCTTTGATGTTAGCTAGTCTAAATAAATTCAGAATCTCCACTGTAATATAAAAGTAACATGAAGTTCACTAACAGATGGCTGTCATTAAAAATCAACTCGACCGTACATTTCACAGGCAATTTAGTACATGTGGCAGAAACTAAAAAGTATAAATACAGTCCATACTTTCTTTTGGCCATAATGTGATCGATATACATACCCATCAAGGTCTCACGAGAGCATATTATTAATGACATATTTTGAGGCAAAATCTCCCGCTCAGAATTGGCTTAACTCCAGTAATTTAAACATATGCCTGCGTCTTTTCAATTGCATGCTTTTTTGAACGTGCTCAGCATGCAGTCAAATAAAGTATGTAATTTGCTCATCTGCTCATCAGAGTTCTAGCTATTACGGAAAGTGTTTTCTTTTACCAAACTGGAAGTTCTAGAGGATAAGTTAAATGCGAAGAGCAACGCTAGAGCTTCCATTATTCCACTCCTGCCACTATGGGCTCCTGGTCGCGTAATATAATATTTCGTTTAACCTGAACGGGATATTTTAGGGTATGATAACAAAAGATATGCAGAAGCAACTGTTTCGTTTATGCTACAGCGACGAAAAAAGTTTATAGACACACTAAAACTACCACCGCTCAATGGAAGTTCCGCAAAAAAACCTTGGATACATGAAAATAAATGCGATAGTTTTAAAAGTGGTTTTTACATGAAGGTATTGTGGTACCCGTAAATGCGAGTGTTTTTGAAAGCCTATACATAAATATTAGGCTCAGATAGTATCGGTATAGCACAGGGTTTGGCTTAATTTCAAGTGCACCCTTGCTAAGCTCCGGTTATTTCACACATTTATTGTTTATTATAAATGATGGTGTTTCGATTGTCATCGGTGAAAATAACAACTGATGAACCATTTCATAAAACAATCTATGGTTGAAATTATGAAGCAGTTTTTTGCCGCAGTGCTGCGGGATTTTGATACCGTTATTTACTTTATCCTGTCAAATGTTATGCTGTCTGCTCCCAGCTGGATCTAAGCTAATGGAAGCCAAAATTTGTTAATATTTTTAAGAAAATTTATTATTTTGAACAGCACAGAATACCAGTGGGCGTATCGAATTGCCTCACAAATATTTTAATGCCACCATAAGTAGTTAGGAGTTCATTTAATTTCTGTTTAATTTCAAAAGGCCTTGTTGCCTAAAGGGGGCTATGCAGATAATAAAGGAAAAAAAAACGCAAATTGAGGATTAAGAGGAGAATAATCTCTTTGCTTTTGTCTCGTCAGGATTGTGGCAAATCTGTACGTCAAAACGTCTAAATATTTATTTATTTCGCTTTCCAACCTAATTATTAGCCAAGCCCTTAAGAAATGAAAACCGTTTTTCTAGAAGTGTTTAGCACAAAGGTAAACTTTGGCATATTTGAGTTTTTAACTTAGATTTTAGTTTTAGATGTGGTTCAGCGTACGTTTTTACAAAAGCGGCAATACCTTATAGCATATCAATAGGTCTGAATATTTATTTCTGGTGCTGTTTTAATTACTAAGCATGTACTTTAAGGTATGTGTGTGGCTTTCCTGATCTGAATAATACAAAACAGTTATTCAACTGCAGAGCTTGAACTTAACCATTTTTTGCATGAGCATTATTACACCTGCTTTTCCGACGCATATGGTTCTCACAAAAAAGCTCGGTAACCTGTGTCGAAATCGGGAGATGTCGGTATCTCACGAAACGTCAATGCTCAGTTGTCGCGCAGAAGATAATGCTTACGTTTTACCTCCCTTTTGCATCACAGCTCACCTGACAACTATTCTATCAGAAATTGTCTTACATTAAACCAACAGAGCGGTACAAGTAAGTGCAATCATATAAAATGATAAATGTTGTCAAGTTCGGGTTGATAAGACCGAAAGAGAAAAAAGTTAAACAGAAAACGTACGCTGAATGAATGAATGCTGAATGGATGTCATGTGTTTTATGTTCTGTCTTGGTTTTGTACTGGTGATATGATCCAGGCATATACAGAACCCTCTGCTGTTTATCATACTTTTTGATCTGAAATTCAAATTTTATTTGCTGGTTGCTTGTTTGAGATACATGAATTAGGTAAGGCAAGTGTAAAACACAACCGAGAGCGTTTTTCATTTTCGGTTCTACCTTGTCCTAGTGTAATTTGCCGAAGAAGTTTGAAAATTGTTTGGTTGAAACGCCTTTTGAATAAGGAAATAAATAAATAAGCATACAGTTCGAATAAATGTTTTTTCGCGATCTTGGCAGACATAGAGTGTTTAGTTTGCATTTTTCGTTTTCCCAGTGAATGTTCATATGGTTTTGATATGAAAAACCCAATCGCATGTAGCACAAATACTCTCTGAACGGCTTAAAACATTGTTAAGCTTGCGGTTATAAGTTTCAATTCCGAATAAATGTTCGCTCATTTTTATAAAACTGCTAAATAATTAAGTTAATATGATTTATCGAACAATTGGACATAAAGATAACCATTAATATATTTAGCCGTCACCAATTTTATATTAACTTGGGCCTGTTCGTGACACCCTTTGAATAAAAAATTGAAAATTTAAATTCATATCAAAACATGCGTGTTTTGGAAATTGTCAAATAAATCTTTTAAAAACAGGGGTGCAGAGGAAGTTTTACCCACATATTTTTGATTATATGACATATCTTTTTAACTTTTATGAATGTCTAGGATTTTCATATGCACTTTTTCTGTCAAAGTTAAAACGTGTGCCCTATTTCCAAATAAATCATGTTCAATTTAAGCGCAGCTATGAAGAATTCTCATAGTTCTAAAAAAGGCATTCGTTACAAAATAGAGCCTGTCCAGTTTGCCGAAAATACTGAAAATGTCTCAGAGAGAGAGATTAGTTGAAGTATATAAATTTAAGTTATATTTACGGTAAACTTTATTGACATAACACGTACATATTCTCCCTGGCTAGAGATTGCTTCACGTCTGCCCTTATTACGTAACCGCGTGAAAATATAAGAGAAACTAATTTATGAACCTTTCAAATGATCAATACACCTCACAACATTGTACATTTAAAAAAGATTAATATTTATTCAGAAACGCACGTAATGCAATTTAGTTCATTTAAAAAACGATATTTTTAGAATACACGCAAAATATAAATTAAATACATGTTTTTATTCGAGTAACTTTGTCAGCATGGCGACAATACATGCATACATTACTATTAGGCTAAGTAATATATTCTCTAGAGCAAGGTCATTTTAAGTTTTTATGTTTTGCATCTTGAAACAAGGACAATTTATGACAACTTTGTATAATGTTAAGCTCTACAGGCATCAAGATCATGCCAGACTGTGTATTTGCATTGAATATGTGTATTTTTGTTCCGTTCATGCTCAAACTAACCACACTATCTGTTTATCTTTTCTTTTTACGCAGACACTAGAGTGAACAAATATAGATAACAGAATCACCGTACTGTAAAATGCATTAATTCTCTCCCATTGGCACACGATTTAAACGGAGAAATAAATAGGAAAAGAAAAAATGAAAGATACGCGGTCGTTTTTGGGATACAAACGTATGTTAACTTGGATATGTCTAGTACACCTACGTACATCACTTTAAATTTGCGGGTTGAAATCATGTTATAAGTAGTCATAACAATACATTGTTCTTGACCAAATGTCCGAGAATGTTTCATAATACATTACTATTTTTTGACAGTTTTAACAGTGGTTTTTTAGTTTGAACCTTCAGTTAATATGAAGGTATTATTCGTGCATTCACTATCAACAGTTAAGTGGCGTGCTATCAAACATATTAATTATTTTAACATTTATTCATGTAGAGTATTACAGGAAAGTACAAATTAAAAATACCTATAGATTTTTTTATTGGCTGCGCACGTCTTCATAATGACACAGAAATAGCGATAACAACATCTGACGCATGTATTTTTACGCTTAATTCAAGGAAGGCCAATTTTCATATTTCTTGATGTAAAAAGTAACTCTTAACAATATACTAAAACACTATATTTCCGTAGAATATTAAACGGACACAATTTTGTTGCAAATCATTCTTGTTTCTTGCACTACGTCCGGGCAATAATCGCAATCTTTGCTCACACGTACGATGATTAAATACCTTCTTTTGCAGACAGTATCTTATTTGTAATCTTCTTGAAACGCAACAAGTTCAAAGGATTTAACTGGGAGGCTTAATTTTCAGACTTTTTTTCATGTTGCATAGATGGGAGTACTGATGCAGAAAATAGATTTTTAGTTTCAACATTTTGGTTATAGTTAATGGTTTTGGGAATTTAAATTACATCAAATATTCCGGCTACCTATGAACATAATTTAAACCCTGGCAGGAACTTAAATTGAAACTATAAAATATAGTGAACATGAAAAGGATAATTGCATATGGGTACATAGAAGGTAAAAAATGAGGAATGTGCTTTATTTTGAAGAATGATTCAACAGTTTAGCAGTAGAGGTGAGATTTAAATAGGACAGGGAGCCTTTGAAAGCCATTTTGACGTAATTATTGCCTTTAAGCAAACAAACCGGAAACACGAGTAAACACGTTTTGTTAAACCTGAATAAATTGATCAATAAAGGTGCAAAATCGTATGCTATTGTTTACTTTTTGAAATAATCTTTGTCCCATCTGAATAAACGTGGAACATATTATAGTTAGATAAGTTTCAAAGCTGATCACCTACACTCCCACATTGGTGTTTTGGAACTCTTAAATTAGTTTAATCGAGAAAATATGATTCGGACGTAACTAATTTACAACCACGAGATGCTAACTCATCTTAAAGGTTTTAAATCGTGTGAAACTAATGCGAAATGTACTAATTTTAATATTTAACGTAAGTGATTAGTGTTCAGTCGTGCAAATTCAATATCAGTGAAAGAATCGGCGAATAAACCTTTCCATAGTTTTAAGATGTAATAAAAAACTTACAATAATTCATTGCAGGAAAAAATTTAAAACAATAGCTTTCTGATGAAAACTTTTCTTGTAATCGTTGTTAATATAATGAACCTACAAAATATTCGATACATTGCAGCGACTCTCCCCAAATAGTTAAAGGAAAAACATTCCTTGAATGTTGTGCTCGTTTGCAAACGTTTATTTTAGAGTACCCAAAAATGCATACTGCATCGAATTAGGCGTTACTATTGGCACCATTACGATTCGCTGTTGCGTGGAAGTATTGAAAATTACTAAGCTACTAACACTTGACCTTCTTTCAATTTTGCTATGAAACCGAAAGTTCACTTAAATTCAGTCATGAAGAAATGCAGAACCCTCTACGTTAAAACGAAATACAGTTTCGACAAGGAAACATAACATGATGCCTCGATCGGAAACCCAATATTCTTACGTTTTTTTGCCAAAAACCGCTGCATACTTCTCTTGAATCTGTAGACACGTTCTCTGCGAAGTTATATGGTGTCGGCTACGCCAAGCAACATCTTCTATCCTTTAATCGTACTACCCCTTCAATAATCATTGCTGGTATCATGCGACTATTTATTATTTAATATTTTTCTTGTGCACATGTGTCTTCTACGTTCATTTTCGATTTCTGAGTTAATTAACACACTTTTTTTACAGTATCATATTTTAAAGATATCAAGCTGCCGGATATAACGCCTTGATGGAGCTCAAATTTACTGCTGGTGAAGCTTTTAAAGGGTTTCTGAGGACCATAAATGTAATAAACTAGTGTGTTTCCCACTCTTCCAGGGTATGAAACTCCCAGAAAGAGCTCCCAATTCTGTCCGTAATTATTCTCCAAGTATATTAGGAAAAAAGGCCTGCAGCAGACTAGTGCTCCAACATCAGTCCGCAATACAATCCGGAAGCTCAAACTTTACTTTGTATCGGGATTTTTGGCATTTGAATTTTAGCAGGTAGGCCAATTGTGTCGTTTGTGGTCGTTTTGCTATCATATTAGGCCCTAACGGACAGCACATGAATGTTTACCGGAGATAATTAGGACATAGTATAGCCTGAGGAAAAAGAGCAAACACGAGAAAACTCCGACTGTCACTTCCTCAGCCTAAGTTACCAGGTTCAGCCGTAACCTTGTTTTACCCTACATTTAATGCAAAATCTTCGGCATTAAATGAAATAATGTGGAGTTAACATTCGCCTTACATTTTTTAGATGCGCTTGTGCACCAAATACCTAGCAGACGATAGTGGACTAATTTTTGCACGTCACCTATTCGTTTACCTTTTAGTTCTTCTGTGTCAAGTAAGCGTTGAATGACGTAAGCATTTTAAAAAGTATGTTTTTGCCATATTTCATGCAAAAAATGAGTATTCACTCATACCAAACCTTTGCGATTCAATATGCTTTGTGGGACTTTCTACAACATATCCTGCTGAATTGTTGAGAAATTAATGCTTATATGTACATATATTTTTGTGCAAATACATTGGTTTAATGCCATGAATGAATGGAATACAAATCAGCAGGTTTTCAGCATCGCTGTTAGTAGCTAAAAGCTTTAATCCATACCATCGAAGCCAGTGCTTGACCTTGAAAAATGTCTTCTGAAAAACTTTGCCAGACTACCCTTACTGCTCGTAGTTTTTGGAACATAGACACCTCCGGCACTGCTACTGCTGGCGATAGTAGTTGCACCTGATGAGTTCTTGGACGCCACACCCGTGGAACCCACAAGATCTCGTCTGCCAGCGACACCTGTATAGGGAGATGATGGGGATGATGTGGAGGTTGCGTGGTGTTGAGGTTGATTAACCACTCCGCGGGACCCGAGCTTGCTTTCGTCTAGTTCACAAAGATGAGTTATAACCGTGAGCAGGAGTTCCGGTATCATGTGGCCCAGAGCTGCAGATA
Source organism: Schistocephalus solidus (assembly GCA_017591395.1). Lineage (NCBI taxonomy): Eukaryota > Metazoa > Platyhelminthes > Cestoda > Diphyllobothriidea > Diphyllobothriidae > Schistocephalus > Schistocephalus solidus. Next base: position 113,539 of record WEDG01002658.1, on the reverse strand, counting down.
TTTCTAGGAACTTTGCGTTATGTGCGGTTGCAAACTGCCGGGCATCTGCGGGTGTAAAACTATTTCAAAACATGATTACTGCCGTCATGAAACGTGCACCTTATGCAGGTTATGTAATTCTGGACTATATGGACGATGATGAAATCATCAAGGACAGCTCAAGCGTTCTACAGGTATTTATTTCTGATGTGCAAAACAATGCTGGGTATTGCAAATTCCGAGATGCTAGGATTTCAATGAGTCTCTACTAGCAGGTATACGAGATAAACCAATGGTGGTCAATTTGTTTACACAGAGTTTGGAGGAATTTATTTTTTTATCCAACGCCGTTTTGTTATTTTTCTGACTTCATATCTGATGCACTGCCTTTGATCTGAAATTTCTAAAGGACAATCAAATAATAAACAAACAGTATGGACAGCTCTCAGGAGAAAGTTCACGTCTACATTGATTGTCCAGTATGAAATTTTAAATAGTAAAATCTTGTGAAATCTTGTAGCTTGTATGCTATAGATGTTGCATTTGCTGTCTTCTTATCATTCCTTATTCGGGAAATTTAATACACCAACGAGTTTCTGATGGCTCATCTTAGATTTGCCTTTAAGCGGATATTAAAATAGCATAAGTGGATGTTTCAAATGGCTCACGAAACCTTGTCTTGTTACTTGCGAAACGGGCAGTATACAACCAATGTTTGTATATATTTTATCAAATCTATCTTATTACAAGACATCGTTCACCAGAAAATAATCAAGAGTACGGTGAACGTGTTTAATTTTCGAACACGCCGTAAATCAACAACAAACAACGTGAAAGGAAGCTGATTCCATGTCAGTTTTGCCTCCTTATCACTCAGATTGAACATATGTAAGTTTTCGCATATAATCGACGGCAGATAACGTTTTCTGCACTCAAAGAACAAAAATGCCACTTTTTAACGGTAACATTTGAAAGAGATTGACTGTTATCGAAAGGAATAAGGAAGTACATATGTAAACTATGTACACAACATTATTTGCTTTTTGACAAAGCAGGAAATACTCAAATTAAACATGAAGGAACTGTACAGTTACGTTATAAAATTCAGAACTAGATAGCAGATGGCGTGAAAGTGTGAAGTCAGGATGTACAATCTGAAGAAAAAAAAGCAACAATATATTACCTTCATGTAAATTAACAATTCTTAAGAATGTCATGCACGAAAACTCCCATATGTTACTTAAATCAAAACATGCAACTGCATAAGCAGACGTAAAATAATGAGCATTAAAAAGGGGGTAACAGTTCTCACATAGTGAAGGGATGCTCAGGAATCGCTTATAAGTGGTCAATTACTATTATTTAGCCAACATATTTATCGATTTTTTCCAAAAGCAGATCCTTCAACCACACAATTTTAAAAAGTTTAAGAATCACTCAATCATCCTTTATACAACGTATTTGCATTTAAAAACGGATGGTAACAAAGACAACGCTTTATTGTTAGTTTTGTTCGTGAAAAACGTGAAGCGGTAGGTGAAAGTGCTGCTGATGAACGATAACCTGGAGAGAAAATGCCATCTCTGGATGCATGGTTTAAAATGCAAAGATTACTTATTTTGCACTAAACTTAGCTTAACTATGTAATCTCATTTTCCTGAGTAACACAACCGCAGCATTAAGACAACCACTGTTGTCCAAAAAATAAAGAAATATAATTGTTATTTAAAACAAGTTGATGAAATTGTAAATACTGCTCAATTTGGCCTGCAGATAAATCAGAAATATGTCGGATTTTATATGAGATCCCCTAGGTATTAAATGCTTTTATTATCTTTATAAACCAACTGGAAATTCGCTTGGTTTATTGTGTTGGCGCATGCGTAACTGGATGAAATTTTGGTCTAAAATGCAAATCGTCACAATTTTAATATTTATCAAAAAAGGTGAGCTTTTAATTACTTAAGCCATGATAAAAGCGAGCATAGGAGTTCCACAAAGCTATCAAAGAATAGAATATGTAATCATTTGAACAAGATAATCATTGACCTAACGTTTCGGATTCTGGATCAAGGCCAGTATCAAAGCTACTTAGAGAGACGGGAAGAAGATGCACATAGAGATCAGTATTTGTATTTTATATTGGTCTCTTGACCATATTCATACCCGAATTAACAATTCGTACCATTAATTCTGGGGCTCGTCATTTACTTGGTTATGGCCGGGGAGTCAAATCCAATTCGCTAATTACGGCAATTTCACCATCCGTGTTGGCGGTTGGCCTCATAATGGCTTGACGGTTTGGCTTACTGCCATTTTAGTGTTAGTCACACGGGCTCTCACCCACACAGTGTATTTCGTGCCCAGGCAACTGTTCAGCATATCCTTTGTCGAGGGAAAGTGTCAGGGCTTGTTAGTGGACTGCGAGTATGGAAACAATGACTGAAGTAGCGCGGACTTCACGCAGTGTTAACCTCTTGCGAGACTTTTGGCTTCGTAGGTGTTAAAAATATGATTGGGTTCTGTCAAGTAAGAACACCGTGGTGATCGCAAAAGCTTTTGACCGTGCAGCTATTAAGTACTGTAAACTCTGCACCCGTTTGTGCCTCTACGTATCTTAGCTGCGACAGTTTTGGATGAAAATTTTGAAAGAGAATCCGAAACCTCAGGCCAATCAAATTTTTTCAGCGATTGCATGTTCTCATTCTGAATGACTAAGTGCGTCCGAATATTCATGAAATTTCACCAAGCTTATCTGATACGGAATTAAGGAACACTGCTGTAATCTTCACCAATTTTACAACCTTCTATCAAAATTAACTACTGTTACCGAAACAACAGCCTAAAAGAGTGCAATTATACACTGCACCTAAAATTCTCAGCTGGGATAAAGATTTTCTATGAAGCTTTTATTTTAAAGGTCCTTTTTATAGGGTCTAGTTTCAAAGCTATACATGCAAGGACTGTTAGTTTTTTCGCAACAACTTTATAAACGGCAATTAGCCGTTGAACAAAACAGGTTTTGTTCACAATTTATTGTGATGAATAAAGAAGTCAAAAAATAATTTTTACATCAGGGGTGCTCCTTTATTCTGAAAAAAAGGTGTTAATATTGAAAAAATATCTTAAAAAACGGATAAGGAAATAAACTAATTGAAATAACTTTTTAACTTCAAACTTTCGTAAAGAGGCCTTCAACAATGTTTTTTATTTCATGAATAAAAGAGATATTTAAAACACCGTAAGCCATTTCTTCTGAGACATTGATAAATGCATGAAACAATTATGTTCCGTGCGGTATTATTAATAAAAAAACTCAAAATTGTTAAAACTCCGTTAAACTTGAGCATACCCTCCGAGTTCACCTCGCGGCGCCGTACAAGGTCTAATTTATTCGCAGCTAAAACGAATCCTGCGGGTGGAATTGAGTTTTCAGCCATAGATTTGCCCAGTTCCAGGAGAACACGCCTAGCGAATTCGTAGGTTGTTTCATCGTCAATGGCGTATACAACCAGAAAGGCGTCTACGTAATCTTGTATTTCAATATTCTAAGAGAATAAATATTATGTTTTAGTTTTTTGACTAATAAAAAATGCATCTTAATGATAAGGTATAGAATATTATAATGTTACACGAAATTAGAGCAAGTGCCTTGATAACGTATTTAGTAGCATTGAAATGCGCAATTCACGATATTCTTTTATTTCATGATGCTCTTTTATGGTCCCCATGTGTGTTAACTTATTATGTTTGCCAACTGCGTGCTGATATAATCCATCACCACGAAAAATCAACTGAACTGCCCGTAATATTTCCCTATATGAATATGAAGTGTAGATGTTTGATGCTTTTTGCCATATCTACTTTCACGCTTAAAAGCAAAACGTCAATGTAGAGGAGCGCCTTACAGTTTATATGCAAACACAAATATCATAGACGCCAGCAGATAGTATTAAACAAATCAAAATATTTCAGTAAACCTTCACATTGAAATCATAGCAATTTTACAGCAAAAGGAAACTGGCAGCCATTTATTCTCGCGGTTGGCGATATAAACATTCTTTCAACTACCTTTGATAAATGAAGCTTTACTATTTAATTTTATAAACAATTTTTTAAAGCTTTTTGTGGCTATTCTAAATATAAAAATACAAAAGGTTTTGCAGGCGAAATTCTTTTTGTGAAAAATATATATGAATGCTCCTTTAGGATGAAGTCTAAAGGGCAAATTTAAAGCTGGAATATGTAGTCATCTTTAGAGGCTACAGTCAGCCGGTTTATTGGAAAGCAATAGACAATAAGGTTTGCTTTAATATGAAAAATACATAAATGATTAATATAAAAATGCGATCTCCCACACTGTTTGTGATTTAAAAAATAAACTGCTTTACTCACATATTTATCAGCACGTTTCTAAAATTAAATGTCGGTCCATTGGGTAAGTGCTTATAAAAGAAATTAATTTTCTTCTTTTGAATTTTACTCCTTATAGAGCAAATATACGGTTGGCAACATAAAAACGATTTTCTTGCTCTGTGCAGTTGCAATTATTCGATTCGGCTTTATGGTGAAGTATATTGGATTATAAAATGAAATAGGAAACCGAAGGAAACCAATGGAGACCTTGACATTAAAAGATCTCAAAAGTCCAAAAGTAGTAAACAAATAATAGTAAGCAAGATCAGTCTATTTTGTGCTTTCTTCTTATCATGCAGAAACATTGGCATCATTTTCCAGAGCACGAACTACTGTAGGGGAAACTTGAGACCACGTAAACAAATATTTTGCAAACATAAGCTTTCTAATTCGATCTGCCTGGAATTCAGGAAGAAACAATTTGTTGAAGTTATTATTGTTAACTTTAAAGCATGGACATAGACCGCAAATACAGTACCTGAAATAAAATTAATCATCCAAATATGAAAAATGTCTAAGCACCTGCTTTTTCGTTTCGCGGAAAGCTATCATTATAGTTCAAAATTAATCGGTTATAGCACTCTAGTGTACCGGCACTCTGGGCACTGAATTTCCTCTTAATGCCTAGTATTTTCCTGGCTTTGATACAATGTAATATTGAGGAAGTAGCTTTATATTTGAAGTTTTTTCATATTGCAGTAAAAGTCGAAAAGATAAGGATCTTTGTTGTTTGATGTGTTAAATGTTAAAAGGTACATGCTATCACAAATTATTTAATTCGTTCAGATCTTGCATAACATAGGCTTCTTGCTATCTGGGGATGGATTGACAAGAACGCATCAAGCACATTTTGGGTCGCAGAAATCCTTGTTTTGGTGAAGAATACATAAAAACGCTGACGCTCCAAAAGCCTAAGTTCACAAAATTTGTACTGTATTTTATATAAGAAAACGGGCGAATTGTTGCGCACAACTGAGACTAGATTAAATTCCTTTCTCGTAAGGCAATGTTATAGTAAATTCTTATTTTCCGCGTATAAAGAAAAATGCATAGGTAGCGGTTTTAGAAAAAAAGGAAAGAACACCCAATTAATGGCAACTTGCCATTGAGTCCAGCTCGTCATAGAGATTCGTTTCAGAGAAGCTAACATTGAATTCGTTTCCGCCAAGCATTGCTCTTATTGAAAAATTTTGCACATCATCATCTGCATCATCTCCTGCATCTAAAAGTAAAAGGTTCTTAGAAAATCAAATGCCTTAGACGTTGGAGTAGGAGGGAAAATATCCAATTAAATTTAGTACCGAATTGTATGGCATGCCAATAACGTTATAGTCTTTACTCCACAGTAACAAAATACAGAGATGGTAGTTGTGGGAAAATTGAAACTTTCGTTTAACGTTACCCTTGATACTTGTAGGCTTTCATAAACTTTAATATATTATTTTCTTGTTTTTTATGATAGGATTGTTACTAACTTACCATAGGTTTAAGCCTCCCTCACATTGTCCAACACACATATTAATCAGTCAAACTTTGATAAGGAAAAATTCAACTAGAATATCAACGTAATAATAAGGTTACGAGTTTAGCTGGTGATCTTGCTTGTGTCATGCATCTGAGTGTAAATGTGCTGCCATGAGGTATTCCCTATAATACTTAATGAAAAGCATTTCCAATGTACACTTAGGCTGCCCACGACATTGTCAATATCAACGCACAACGTACAGTGATAAGTGGAAATCCATGGCTTCTCGTCTAGGCAGGTTCTGAAATGTCGAGCTTGTAAGAGAAAGTTTAAATATTGTCCAATGTCAGTATACAAAGTTTTATTCGAGTGAGATGTGTGTCAATGAGCCCATCATCTTTGCCTATGGTATTTGTTTTGCCCGTAAACTAAAGGCAAGCATTGACAGTAAAATATCGTCAACAAAATTCCAACTCCAATCCAATTAATATTCTGATCTAGCCTATCCAATTCCATGCACATTTTCAACCTGCATTTTTTGCGAGTAAACTGTATGGGACGAGAATTGAGTCTACACACTCGCGATGCAGAACTTCAGTGAGGAATCTTGAGTGGTTAGCAATGATCCGTGATAAAAATCCTTTTTTATCTCATGTAAGACATAGTTCAGTTATCGTCATCCCCCTTATTATAAAGCTCTTTTGAAAGCTTTTCGACCTAACGCAGGTGTTGCAGAGAAATATTCTGAAATGTTTCTAAATTCACAAATAAGCCAATGTCTTTATGCACATCCAGTGTGCCGTATTATCCGACAAAGGACACCCCTCATATATAAATTGCGAACAAAGACTATGATTACAAACGTGACGGAACTTCCTGCTCACAATCATTATGTTAGTATAAGAACACTATATTATGCATTCAGCACGAAACAAGCTTCCCACTGTTCCAGATAACACAGATCACATATGCTCTGAAATAAGTAAAACATGAAACGGAATACACATTATCTTTAGGAAGATGACAAAATACTATAATCTTACGAGAATAACCATCAAGTTTGTTTGACTCATCATGTATCGCTTCTATTGTTTTCATTAAACGAGTCCTTTAACGACACACTCGGAATAAAAATAATAAAAACCGGAAGATTGCTTCTTCTTTATAACAGATAGATAGAAAACCATCTGCATTTCCATACTTTTACAGACTGCGTGAAAAATATTGCTAGAGGTAAATGCATTTAGATTTGACTTTAAAAAAAAAAACTTTTGCTTGTTTTATTTAAAAACTAAGGTGTTCACCAATAAATGTATCCCTACTGCAATTAGGTGAAATTATTGTCCGCTTGACATTAGCGACATCAATTTTCAAGAGATGAAACGTTTTTGTTGAATTTTGTGGTCCCATTAGGAAATATTATGTGACTTTAGTTTCCATTAGCAACACGTGGATTTTTGACGGATAAGCTATGTTAGCGTTTGATGGCAAAATTTTATGAATAAGATTAATTTGTTAACACTAATATAATATCACAAACACATCTATACGTGAAAGTTCATTAACGGGTGGATAAAATGTTGAAAGAAAGCGAAATAATTATCGTTTGGTAATATATAAATCTTAAATATATTATGACACGTGTGTTATATGTGGCAGGTGAATGCATTCACGCTCCCAAATATTTAAAATAACGTTGAGAATAAAAACACTGATACTTAAATGACACAGCTTCACATACACAAAAAATATTTAAAAACAAATTTAGTTCTTGTCTTAAGATCTTTTCGTTTGTGTAAGCCAAGATGAAACTTATTGAAGGGATGATATGTGTGCCATCTTTTAGAGATAGAATGTTCAAAAAATGTGTCGTGTAGAATTGTGTTCCTGAGATTTCTTTGATATTTACTAGTATGCTCATCCTCCAATCTTATCTAACATTTGGGAACCGTTTGTTATACAAACTTGATGTTCTGGTGAGGAATGTAACCGCAGACAAAGCATATAAAACTGTATTTAAGATGAAACTATTTATTTTATTTCTGCTATAAACAGTACCATTATAATTCCTTTAGAGAATAAAAATCATTGGTTAAATTCGATAAAGTTAAATCATAGATTATTTCCCGTTTTTGGAACTTATTCCATTTATGACTAATATGTTGACTTCTACTGGACACATCGCTTTGTTTAAATTTTAGTTCAGAACGAAGTTGTTTATTTCTGCCATTTTAATGTTCAGAAATGTTTCTTTATTGCGAAATAAGACGAAACAGCTTCCTTCTCCGTACATCTTTCGATGTTTAAACCTCCATCTGGCAATGAATGTAATAAGGTCATTGACAGGTTTGGTACACTTTCAGAGTTTTGCAAACTTTCAATCACCTCGAGGAAATACCCCTGCATCTAAAGATAAGAGACACCCATCCATAAATGAACAATTTACGTTTCGGATGGTGGTCCGTTAATCAAAATGTAAACTAATTAATCATACAAAATAAAGCATATTACTAATGTTGTGCACATGCCTTCTTATCAAATAACATACTAGCAGCTAAACGTTTGAAAAGTAGAGGAGTATCCTGTATGGAGATGAATGAAAGACATCCCTTGGTTCTTCTTGAAAGCGATAATAGAGGCAAAATCACTTAAACGGCGCCTTCTGTGGTCGTTCGAGCGGCCGTTATATTATTACCCTAGGTCGCCCACGAACAGGTGAAGGTTCAATCTTCATTTTGCAGCTGAAAAAGGCTCTTAAATTGATACCCATCAAAATATTTATTAGTTTGGTTCACATTTTTGCAGCAAAATAATCAAGCATAATTCATTCACAGTATTTGACTTCACTTACTCCCGGCAAAATTACGGATACAGATGTGGAAACTTGCAAAAGTTAGCAAAATGCAACTGTATATTTTTAGTTACAGCTTAATCCTCGAGTCACGGGTATATCAATCAATATTTTAACTATTGGTTGCTTTTTGGACTGGTCATGATATTGAAAGTTTATGTTCGCTGTAAAAAAATTTATTTCAGCCTTAAAATAGGTTTATCTGGTTTCAAAACACAACTCAAACAGTATCACCTGAAAATCATGCATCTCTTTTCACACCACATTCTTTTATTTATGTGGAACAAATATTAGCAAATAAAACGAACGTTATGTTTGTTTTAGCTTGGCCTGATACTCTAATGGTAAGCAATAATAATAAGTTAACAAGCGGACATTGTTATCTACCCGTCATTGGAAAATATTTTAAAATATTCTTCATACCAAAATCTGAATCATCCTTGTTTAAATTTGTGAGACGTTGACAGATGGTGGTTTTTCCCAACACCTGGTGATCCAACTACCTGCACCTTAAATTCTATGAGGTCGGGATCGTCTGCAGCCAAGGCTTCCTGTGAAATTGCAGCCCCCAGTGGCGACTCTGTGCATAAAGGAAGTGGGGGCAGTATATGTTGCGTAAGAGGTTGTTGTTTTGGAGAGGAAGATGTCATTGTGTTCTTTGTGAGACTGGTGGAGGAACTATTCCTCGAAGCCACTGCTTCCTTTTCTGCTGACCTTTGTCGTCGTATCGGTGGTCTTTTATCCACAAACATATCATTTGGATGGAGGCTACAGTCCTGAGTTTGAGCTCTCTGATAGTTGTATCGGGGAGTTCGCCTGCCCTCTATTTGAACATTCCTTGTTTCCCCATGGGAGTTTGGAGAGCTGGTTGCCTCAGCTGCTTTTGTCATCGGTATGGCGGACTGACTTCGCAGCTTTTTCAGCCACTGACGTCGGGCTTTAGTGTCGTTGCTAGCAGAGTTCAGGACTGGGGTAGCGCATTCCGAAAGATACCTATTGGAGGTAGCACCGGACATGCTGCAAAAGTAATCAAAATCGTCTAGTACACTGAGGGTTGGCGTCATTTCTATAGGTTGATTGTCACTCTCACACACGGTCACCGCCAATGGTATCTGGCCGGGGGTGCAGGTAGAAGGACTGCGATTGTTTTGGGTGCATGAATTACCCGACTGGTAGGAGTCCTCATAGGAGTTCTTCGGCGATGGATACATTTCGTGATTAAGCGAATGCGACTGATGTCGCAGGCAACCGCGCATTTGTCGATAGGGTGAGAGCGCAACTGCCGTTTCCGTTGCGTCTGAGGGTTTTAGGAAATTCTGTCCCGAGGAGGCACTTTGCCATGTTGGCAGAGGTTCGTAATCACGTTGCATCTTGATATTTTGCTAGATTTGACTGTCTATCCTAAGCTGGCATTTCACGGCCAGAAAAGATTATGTTTCTCTTGCGAATTCCGGCATAGGTTTAGGTTTTGTTCAAGGTATCGGGCTTTTGAAAGGCAGCTGTGCAAAAGCTAGAGGCCAGCGTCCGGAGAACTTTAAGCAGAATGATGAATCCTCGTTAAATTTTTACAGTTGGCCTAAACAGGCGTCCGTATATTGCAACCTCTTGGCCAGGACATTTCAAGGATAGAGATCGTTATAAACAGAACAAGTAACCTACAAGGATTTGTTACCGTGTTGTTTTGTACTCCAAAAGCTCCTTGAGTTATTAACTGAAAATGCAGCAACACAGATCCCTATGGGAGAACGTGCCAACAAATAGATTAACAGTGTGGAGACCGATTGGAGGAATGAGGAGATAACAAGCAACCAATCACAATGAACATGGCTATGCTTAGAACGGTTACATTGAAAAACTGGTTAATTATGCCGTGTTTTAGGGCAAATTAAATTGCGTGTAATATAAACTCCTTTTAATCTGTACATAAAACAAGTACTCTGAATATGCCTCGATGTGCTAATTGAAGCATCTCTTAATCAGTAAAATACGTTTGGCAGTAGTAAGTTTATTTAAATTTTCCAACAAAAATGCAACAATTTTTTTTAAAAAGTACAGTTTAAGCCTAGTTTAAAATAAGCAGTTTTTTGTCTTCGAAATGATCGTGTTGATGGTTTATCTAAAATCGTCTCCTTGACAGAGAAACAGTGACTAGTATATTTTATTTATTTTAATTAAGCCCAACAGCGTGGTTAAAATGCTCAGCCAACTTGTGAATTCTGAGCTTACATGGAAGGCGTTGCACTTTTACCCCAGATAGTCAAGAGCTACCAGGAAAATAATCTGGTCATAAGGTGGATATTAAACGGAAGTCTGTAGGATTGTCTTCTTTGGCCACCTACACGGAATACGGGAACGGAAACAACGCCGCACAATAAAAAAAGCTGTTCTGTGATAAATTTCAGGAAGTATAAATATTCCCATGTCTTTACCTGGAAAGCTTCTGTTATTGAAAGAGGATATTTGAAAAAGTAAAATCAAACCGGGATGTTCCTTGGCTCATTATAAGAAAAGGAACCCTTACCCAGTAATCCAGGTTACATAATTGGAATTGCGCAAACGTGTCCGGAGTTTAACGAAATTCACTTAGCCAACGTCAAATGTTTGGCGCAGGAAGGATATGCAGATACCTACGAATGGAGGCGAATGTCCGCATTCCAGGTAAGCGTACAAAGGATGTAGAAAAAGGTTGTTCGTTCACCGGAGCCATGGCTTTAGTCGTCTGAGCTTTCGAAATCTTACTGGAGTCCTTCGTCAGAGGTAAAACAGCAGCATAAACAACTCAAATTTATAGGGGACGTCGGCAGGGGTAAACCATACACCGGTGGCGCCCATCTGGAGTTGACTACGCATGGCCCTGTATGCCAGCGCCAGATTGATAAATCGATTGACCGAATTCTCAACGGAGGCCCGGGCTTTAATTAACTATCGGCTTGTGTGGCATCTGGCGTGGGCAATAATCTTCGTAGCTGCGAAGTTGAACTCGTGACCCGTTTCTTAATTGTGGGCAGCCACTTCCGATAAACCATCACGCCGTCTCACAGCAAGCGTATGCTCGTGTATGCGTGATCCAAGCATAAGTTTAGTCTGTCCAGTGTAGTAACGTGAACAGTTTTGCCACGGTATGCGATACACTTCTCCAGACTGATCATTCGGATAAACTTTGTTATTGATTCTCATGACCTTACTGTGCATGATATATTTAGGTTGGTGTGCAATTCCAACACCAAGTCCCACAACAATGCGTTCTGTCGCTTTGGACACGTCCTTGATGTATTTCATCGCCTGCCATACCGTTGGGGTTGATTCTCGTTGGATCCTCCGGGGGTGAACACGTAGACATCGGCTTATGAGTGCCTTCGAATAGCTGTTCCGCATAAAATGTTTGCGGAGGTAACGGGCTTCACGTGCTTTTTCCGTCGGTTTGCTGCAATGAGTCTGGATGCGCTTGAATAGTGTTCTCACACAGTTTTTTTGTGAGCCACCGGATGGTTCCTGTGAAAATTAAAAAGCTGTGTGGTGGTTCACGCTTTCGTGTAGACATCCGTTTCTATTTCGCCGTTAGGATATCACCTGATGAGTAAATTAAGGAAGGGGAACTGCTGCGCGTTTTCTTCCCTCATGCATTGCATATCTGTGATGATCAAGTTAAGTTGATCATGAAAATGCTGCAGCATGTTCCTCTTCCCGATAAAAAATATTTCATCTACGTAACGGCGCTTAAAGACAGGATGCTGTCGGGTGAAATCGTTCTTTTCATGCTCTTGTAGGACCAATTCTACCACTCAACCGGAGATTTTGGAGACCATGTAAGTTTCGTTTATCTGCTAATATTTTTCCGGTAAAGATGAAGAAGGTTTTTAAACAAAATGCGAATATATTTAAAAGGTGTTCAATTTTGAGAGAACTCTGGTTTTCTTCGTATGACTCCTCAAGTTTCCTGCGCAGGATTTCTTGTGATAAACTTGGCAGGATGGATGTAAATAAGGAAGTAATGTCTAAAGAGACCATCACTTCGTCTGATAGAATCCTCCTACCTTGGAGGTCTATTAGGAATTGGGGGGCCGAACTGACTGATGTAGGCAAGTTGTTTTGGAGGAATTTTAGTTTCGAGTACATCCATGTTGCTAGATTATACGTGGGGCTGCCTTTCAGGGTTATTATTGGCCGCAATGGGAAATTTTGTTTATAGACTTTTGGCTGACGATGGAAGCGAGTCAAAGCCGTATCCGTTAGTTTTCCTTTGGCACCGTTCGTTCTCCGGTTTCACATTCTGGCTTTGAATTCTCCGAGTAATTTATTCCTTCGACTCGCTACCGCTTTGGTGTTTGCGTCTTGTGCTGGTCTGTAAAAATCTATATGATCAAGTAGAGCCTTGGCTTTCTCTTTGTAGTCTTCTCAATTCATTAGCACCGTTGACAACCCCTTATAAGTGGGAAGAATGATAATTTGTGGTCTTTCCTTAGTTTATTCATAGCTGTTTTTCACTCTTCAAAACACATTGCATTGGTATGTGTGCCATCAGCACAGATGTTAAACGTTGTCGGATGGATTGTTTCTCGTCCTCGGTTGTTTCAAGCATGGATTCCAGGGCTGCAATAAATTAGAAGGCGTCGGCATCGGTAGTGTTGAAACAAGCTTTATGCCGCAGCACCCGTAGTTGTTGCTCATTAAGTTGCTTGGATGAGAGGTAGTGAACCATGTTCAAGCTTCCGACACAGGAACCTCGAACTACCTAAAGTTACCTTGCGAAGTAAGGTAATTAGAATTAAGGGCAAATTACATCCGAATGAACGGTTGAGAGAAGTGTATCGCATCCTGGGCCAAAACTGTTCCTGTAACTACACAGGACAGACTGGACGATGCTTGGATCATGCATACACGAGGCTAAGCTTGCTGTGAGACGTGGTGACGGTTCATCGCAAGTGGCTGCACACACATACGAAACGGGTCACGAGTTTAACTTCGCAGCAACGAAGATCATCGCCCACGCTTGATGCAAAAAAGCCGAGAATTAATTGAAGCCTGGGTCCCCGATGAGAACTCGATAAATCGATTTATTGATCAGGCGCCGGCATACAGGGCCCTGCGTAGTCAATTCCAGACGGGCGCCACTGTTTTTGGTTGACCCCTGTCGACCTCCCCTATAAATGTTAGTCGTTTATGCTGCTGTTTAACTTCTTACAATGGACTCCAGTAAGAGTTCGAAAGCTCAGGCGAATAAAGCCATGATTCCGGTGAATGAACAATCTTCTTCTTCTTCACTTATATGTTGAGTCCTAGTCATGCTTTATAACAATACCATTTGCATTGAAAGTACTCGCCAAGATGTTGCCCGTCTTTTCCAGTTTGAAGTAGCATACAGATTTAAACACTTGGAATACATGTGTCATGCACGGATAAACTTTATTTAAAAAACCACGATCTTGGATTCATATGAGAGCACGGACATGTAGGATCTTACTGTGCAGTGGTAGTTGTAGCTTGGCTCTCATTCCTGAGAATTGCCTTTTTACGTGGCAATTGGATACTGTGGATTGCTGTAGCATGGGAGGCTAGTTGGCTGTCTTACGACGAATAACGTGATACGAAGTATGTTACAAAAAGCTGGCATCGGTCAGTAACCATCTTTTATGTCCGTCTCCGGCAGAGCAAAGTTATCGGTAAGGATGGCTTGTATAGCCACCTAAACAGGACAAAGGAAAATAAAACGTCAATAATACACGTGGCTTTGCGCCAAATTCAAAGTCAATTATGTAAACGATTAACGTGAGGGCTAGTGACCCAGAAATGGCCATTCCCGTCTCCCTTGTATTTGTCGGCAGCACTAATAGTACTCATAACCGCTGTGCGGCTGCTGGCGGGGCTCGTGAATGAGCCCCAAAGAGAATGCGGTGAGTGAGTTTTCGTTACCGATCGTAAGGGTTCATAAGGGAAGTATAAATACTGTCAGACATGGAAATATCCAGGTTTATAGTGGTTTGCTTAAATGTTATCATTTAGCACGCAAGCAAGTTTTTCTTTTATGACAACACTCTTCATTGCCTTGGTTCACATTCGCGCGATAAATGTGAAAAATAAAAACTTTAAGGCCGACAATTCTGAGCTCATGATCAAGATGCTGTGATGCAATATCCAATTCGAATCAAGACAGTGGCTCTCGGGGTGCTACGAATGTGCCTTATTCTAATTTCAAACGTTTTCAAACCGGTTTTTTCAGGTCTAATAAATTTGACAGCATTACCTTGCACGAAGAACGTTTCGGAAGACGTTGATCACACAAAGCAGACTGCAGACAACCATCAAGCCCCACGTCATGTAGCTGGAAGGTTGAAACTTCTAGAGTAGTTTACCCAATGGGGTGAAGTTGCATGGAGGAGAATGATGCTTACTATCATATTGCAGTTCATTCAACGGAAACTGGCCACATATTCAAGTCCGACGTGGCCAGAATTCCTGCAAAAAGGTGACAAACGCGAGAACCGCGAGCCTCTCCAGGCATGGTATTCTGGCCCACATTCAAATTAAAAGCACAATTGCCACCCACCTCCAAATTGTCTACTGCAAGTTTGCCTAAACTCTAAGTATAAGCTAAGCAGGGCGGTGGAGGCAAACAAGTGTCCCAGTTACAGCGAGCCAAACGGTCCAGTAATCGCAATGGGCTTACATCTTGCCCGTTTACTACTTGAGCATATAGCGTAGACGAAGCATCTTATAACTTACGACCCCATCGGTGAATGCGAGTGCTAACAGCTAATCCAGGCATTCATTTGTCGATCCAATACAGTCTATCACTACTGCATTACCTGTGCAGTTTACGGATTATATTTAAAATCGGTAAAGTCAGCACAATTATCTCTTGCTCCTGCGAGCGCAAATTCTTTATTTTAATCGCTACCTAGTACTTGTGTGTTCACTTCTACCGGCAATATTTTATCTTTTCAAGCGGCGTCAAGCTTCTTCTTTACTTGTGAACAGATTGCAAGGTCGTAGTCGCTTAAAGTATCCCCATTGATATAATTCAATTAGCTCATATCAGTGGACAGTGGTGAACTACACTAGAAACCCCATTAGAAGCACTAACGCATCCACTGACAAATAATCAGAAAAAGGATAATCGGGCTTTCGCTAGCAATGATTAAAACCTTCTACCTAATGATTGGGGTATTTTGCACAATTTATCCGTGGCCTTACAGTAAAGGGTCTACCAAAGGAGGGCTCAAATGCGAAAGTGGATAACTTTAAAAAGCACGTCCTCGCCTAGCATATGACCTGCTCTCTGTAGATGTACCATGTTTTCATAAAATTCTTGAATGCATGAGACAAACGAGGAAAGAGCAATTGAGACCTTAGTTCAGTTATCGAGTAAGTAAAAACACATGCTAACAACAAAAATCGCGTTATCCGGCTAGCTTGTAGCTTTCTAAGTGTATGAGACAGTTAACACGCTGGGAAACTATAAGGATAAGTAAGACTTATTAAATTGATTGCAATTGGCGCTAAAGGGACTGTAAATGCCATTGAATGTCCAAACACAGTAGAGCCGTTTTTAAAATATAAGGAAAATATTAAAATGAATTGACTTATATCACTTTTAATCGACAGCACCTGAGGTGCAAAATTGAACGAACGAAAGAACATCAACCTTCGTGGAGGCTTCGGAAAATTCTCGAAAAGTTTAAGTTGGTTTGCCACATTAATAGCCTCTCAAGAATATGTTCCTACATGCGACTCAAGCTAGAAAGAAATAGCTGCACTGTTTTGGTGTTGATTAACAAGCTTAGTTCCCCACCACCAACCAGCCGCCTAGTTGAACGTCGATTCTGACTATATCATTCGTTGATGAACGCTACCCGTTCACTTACGGAACTCACTTGTTCCGCTCTGCATTTAGGCTTACTTTCCAGCCCTGCCAGCAGCCTCACAGCGGCTAGTAGAAGAAAAGGCAGATTTGTTTTGCCGGCAAAGACAAGGGAGACTGCGAAACAACGAGCCATTAGCTCAATGGTTAGAGCGTTGCACTTCTGCTCAATGAGTCTCGGGTTAGATCCTCAGGCGGTGTACCACCTGAGGTTGACTATGACTGAGTGAGGACGGCTTATAAGTCAAAAGTGACCATTTAATTGGCAGCAATATAGATCTGTCTATATGCACCGTCTGCCTCACAGCATGATGGATGCCTAAATTGTGACTCACCTCTGAATTATTTTATAGTGATCGCAGATTTACACTACATTTATCGCAATCTCTCTTCCCTAACACTTCTGAGCTCATTGAATTGACAGTGCTATGAAAACTAAATTTGGATTCATGCACAGGTGGCTGTAGCGGCATTAACCTTTACCTAGACATGACAGCGCATCGCAAATGAATGTTCAGGTTCGAACCCCCCCTTTGCCCGCAGAAGGGGACAAGCGTTTAGCCAGGGAACGGTTCATAGTGCCGAGGCGGGGAAACCCTCAAAATAACCACGGCTGGAGCGCACGATCTATGAGACTGTGAAACAGTGCACCGTGTCTCATGTCAAAGGAAACCCTTACGGGTGTCCTAGTTGATAAAATCAATTAAACTGTGGATGTTCAATTCAGTTAGATAAGTGAGAACTAGATAAGAAAAATGTAGAATTTTCGATTTACGTTATGGCACACCAACTCACGAAATGTATACGTGAAAAGGATCGAGTTGTATTAGGACCCTTTCAAGCCTAGTAAATAGATAATTTACTCTTAAATGACAGATCGTTTGCAGAGCTGTTACCTAGTTCATTTACAAAGGCTATTGCTCTGTTGTCAGGTAAGATCTCCTCTCAACATCATCCTACTGCCAAAATTCTCCCAAATTTCATAAAGCATAAGACAAAGCAAATAACCTCCATTCATGTTAACCTTATGGATTCGTTAATTTAATTCGTCTTTTGGATGAAGCCCAGCCAATTTTATATGCCACTTGCACTCAAAGACCAGGCACTCTTTTATGGTTTTTTTCCGTGGTAATTTTCGTAAACTCAATTTTAGTGAACAGTTTATTTTTACATTCAGAGCAGCAAGAACCCATTCACTAGCTTCTGTTTAAGCACGTTATAATCAACCCATTTGATGTTAAGGCTTTTGGTACAAGAACATACATCAATGTCATCAGCAAAACTATTTGTGTTCGCCTAAAATCCGTAGAAGATTTGGAACCGACATCCGAGGCAATATTGTGCGCCATTTGATTAATGAACTCGTATACCGTGAGAACAAATACCAGAGCAAATGTCACTTTCCCCAGGCTCGTCCTTTATTGCCGTTGAACTCAAGCGAATTTGACGAAAGGCAAATAATTGTCTTTTCATACAAGGAAATCTTGATGATATGCTAAATGACTGCACAGGGATGACCATTATAAACCTGGCTATCTCCATGGCTGGCAGACTGTTTTCTTTAATTTGTATGAGTTTTGCTATGGTTTCGCTTTTCCTGCGTTTTCAATCCTTAATCACCTTCATGGTGTATCATATTTGAGTTATTTTTATTGAAGTCATCGTCTGAAATACGAGTTTTTGAGGAACATTTATAATTTTTACGCTCGCAATTATTGATGTATAAGGCAACTTGTGACTTCGTTTAACGGACGGTCGTTTTTTTCACTGCTTTAAGACTTTGAAGAACATAGCATCGACCGCCCTTGCGTACCAGGAATTTTGCGAGTTTTATGATATTTTAAGGGAATTGCAATCTACCGTTGGCGTGCGTTAGAATATCAAGTGCCTGCATTAATTTTGGCGGTTGGGCACGTTGTCAGAGCAGATGATATCGCCTCAATGAGCCAGTTGCTGCTCTGAAAAGGAGGCTATCACTGCTTTGAGAATTTTCTGTACCAACCATTGTGAATCCACAATCCCAAACGTTCGGTATAAATTCGATATTACAGTCGATATGACAGAACACTTATATGGGAACAGTCCCCATTCTGGAAACTTTAAAGTAAGTTCCCGGGATATCAGGAGTCGTTTTAAGAGCAAGGTTAATATATAGTTCTGTTTAATGTTGCGAATGGATTTAAGAGTATAAGCTTAGGCTACAAAAGTTAATCTTGGGAACAAGGTTAGCATTAAAATTTGGCGTTTACTTACTGCTAGAAATAGGACACGTGACTACCTGTATTTTCTGGTGGGTGGTTCCTATTTCCGGGTCCAACCATGGATTTATTCACGTGGAATTGACTTTATGCATGAGCTACTCCGGCACTGGGAAGCACATTCGCCGAATTATCTGGCAATGTAGTCGCATTTATATGATTACTTTCGCATGATGGGTGCATGCTGGTACACGCAAAAGCCAATTTAAAAAAAATACCTATGGTCTTGGAGAAATTATTTCGCTTGTTTGCACCTTTTATCAAAGTAACTGTCTCGGCTTCTGGCAGACGTTTATTTGCCGCTTGTAGTCAAAGGCCATTTAAACTAGGGTAGAATTAATAAACCATATTTTCTGAATAGGATTAGTCTGAAATCCAAATATTATGATCCCATTATAATGTGGGTCCTTCTAACCAGTGCATCTACCACTAAGTCATATATTCTAAGGTGTTCACTTTTACTCGTCATAAGGGTCGACATTTAGATCACCATCAATGTGAGGCTTTACGTATATTTCTTATATTTCTTTTCCCGCGTCTTTATGACCTGTGTAGCCATCGAGCGCACAATTCAAAGCTGATATTTTAGTCGTTGAGAGCCCAACTTCAGTTGAGCAACCGTAATGTTAGGATTTGAACATGGTACTCCATTCTCATGAGTGTCACTATCAAGGTCAAAAGCCGCATGCAAACTTATTTGCAATAAAAATAAATGCCAACCACAAACGCATCAATTTCAGGGTGTAAGTGCTTTATTTCACCCTTGCAAATAGCGCACCTGTGGGATACTTCCTACATCTACTAATAAAACTATCCATTATAATTGATAGGAAATAGATTATTTGCCGCATTGGATACTTTACCATTCTTCCATGCAGGTTTTCGACGTATTTGCACTATAGTTCTGTAAAAAATCAGTGTACAAATGTTGTTTTTCGATGAACTCACACGGGTGACTTACTATGTTAACAGTCTGACAACTTGTGTGAACCCAATTGCACGGTAACGGACAATTAATGGTGGTATGAATTTTTTATTAACGAAAATAGTGTGCTTAACCCGCCAAAATCATTGATCTTCTGAAATCAGCTTAACTGAGTGACATGTGAGGCCACAAGTTTTAAGAGAGATATTGCAACAACATTTAATATTCCACTCCATTCCTGGCGTCATCTACATTACTGCGTCTAAATTATTAACTTGTTAGGTTCAGCTTTACCTGCAACGTTTATTACTACCGATCATTAGTCTTTTTCTTCTGTTTGGCAATATTTTGGTTCCAGCGTGGTTCCACCGGGCACTTGCCGTAAGCATTTTGATTAAAGATCGTACTGGTTATTTTTCCCGCCACTGTATTGTATAATTCGATGCTTGGCGAATGCATGACCAAAATGCAAACGAAGAACTGATGGTCGCTCGCTTAGGAGAATTACATGCCTCGGATTGAAATCGCGGGTGCGCCAACATGTGTGATTGCGGCATGAATAGCCAATAGGGGCTAAACTGTATGCTAACAGTTGATATGTAAGAAAGCACTGAGTTGAAGATAAAGTCCGCTTCTTACTTACAATGTGTATGGCTCAGTAAGATTTACTCTCAAACGCGACTTAACAGATGACAGTTAAGTGGCATATGGGATGCGAAAATAAACAGACAGGAAAAAAGTTGATTTAGATGATGAGAAGAGGGAGAGAATATAGTGCTTTGTTTTGCCTAATATATGTCATTTTACGGACAAGCCGTCAGAATGCAAAAGCTTCATTTAACGCTTAAGTGACTACCTACTTCATATAAAGATTATCGAACATGTGTACTTAGTACCAACTTAGTACTTTGTACCTAGTAATGAAATTCAGACAATCAAAGCGCAGACAAGGTTAAAGAGCGGCCCTTTTTAAGGCAAAACTCTTAGATGTTGATTTTAATGCCGACAAAGACATAGGAGAGTAAAATCGTCATTTCGGACTGAACTGCCAGCAGCAGTAAGATCGACCCAACCCGAGGTTGCTCACCATCCCAATCTCTAACAATCAACCTGAGCATTAGAAGTCCAGCGCCGTCACCCAATGCACAACGGGCCTGTTGTTTTGCAATATTCCATACGGAATATTGACAGTGGTTGGTAGACATTGGGCTACAGAATGGGGCCAACGGTAGAGCTACAGGATCCAGTATCCGATCGGTGAGTGTTCATCAAACCTTTTCAATATACCCGATCTACCTGCATGACAAGAATCCCGCGGCACAGTGGGATAGAGCGTTGAATGTTTTACAGTTCAGTGATTTGAGCCTCACATAGTGACCTAACTGATGACACTTAATCAACCAGAAATGACCATGCAGGTATCCCTTGTCTTTGTCGGCAGCGTTTATCTGTATATGATACCAACCACTGTGCGACTGCTGGCGATGCTCGGGTGTAAGCCCCAAGGCCTAATTGGACGATTGAGCCTCTTAACTGATTGCTTAGCCTTGGTCATTTACACGGCGGTTTTTCTGTCTGAGTACACATGAGGTGGGGCACATATATTTTGTGACATTTATGGCTAAGCTAGACAATTTGTTTTTAGCCAACATGCCCACAATCAGCTCCGGTATTCGTGCTATTATATGGTAGATGTAACGCAAACCTAGCTGCATGTGAACTTATTCAAACTAAAGGTCACTGGCACTTCTTCTGGTAGTCGATCAGGCGGTACATATTGTCGGACGCGACGTCTGAACTGTCATCGCCGCATAGCACAGAATGAACTACGAGCATGAAGGACAAAAATCACAATGAACACCAGTCAAACATTTGCAGAGTTCCTTCAGCGTCGTGCTGTCGGATAAAAGGTGTTAACTTACAAGAACCATTTGAACACACAAATGCCTGGCCCGGACTTTCTATCCAAATGACAACGCTTGGTTAACTAACTCCAACCTAAATGAGAGAGCTACATCTGTTTCTGCCACAGGAAATGATGCTCAACAGTAATCCACAAAACATGCACTTTAAAATCTTGTGAAATCGTATGGGTGCCTTAAATGCCTCAAATATCGGGATTATATGGCCGGCAGTATTTTAAAAAGCGATTAACTAGCCTATCTCGCATAAGGTTAGCCAAAGATCTGAAAGGAATGTTCACTGAGATAGGATTACTTGGGTAAAGTATTAAAAGGAAATATCTCACAGTATAATGTGGAAATCTTTGGGGATATCTAAAGCCCCACGTTATGGTTAAATAGTTACATTCCCAGTTTACCGCTGTTCAGACTTGCACAAATGAGGTTTTTTTCGAAAAACCAAGACAGAGGTAGAAACAGTTAGTAGCAGTAGCAGACGTTTTTCCCGGCATTACCTAAGAGGTGAGGCCAATGGTTGGCAGGCTTGACAAATCAAAGTGTTATAGCGTGCTTTTTAGACAAACCTAGCTTGATTGGTCGACTTCCTTCAATTTAAACACTATGTGCTGATGTCAAATCATTGATGCAATTTAGGCATTTCTTTGTATTTAGACAAACCTTTCTATTGAAAACATTTAAGTACCACATTAAAATGGACTCAAGGGAAGTACAAACCAATCGTCCATGGACGCAAAATGTAGCGAACCTGGTAAGACTTTATAAGGTTACGTTAAAAAAAAACGTTCCGGACACTAATCACAATCAATTCACAACCCAACCATCACGAAAAGCGCTGATATGAATTCGAAAGTGTATTGCAAATTCTCAAGGCGAATTGACGATGGAAGTGCTATGCGCAAACACCCAACTGTGTATTCAGTAACCTGATAAAGATAGATTTCCTCTAAACGTCATGAGATACTTTGCAGGAGGTTCATAACTCGTTTCCCATGCTTGGCTTGCTTATGCATCCTACCCAGGCTGTGATCTTAGGAGCACAGTTAATTTAAGAGTTGCAGTGATTTAACAATAGCTGTCATACTAACAGCATTCGCAGAAGCCCGTGCCTACATGCGGAATGGCGAAATCGGTCTCCATCGCCCTTGACGTGGAAAGCAGGCCTGTGTTGCTTCGGAGATATCTTAAAAGCCATTAGTTCTGCTAAGATTAGGTTAATGTGTATCTGACCACCAGATGTGAGCTGCTACATCAAAATATGTAAGGGCGTGCATTCGAAAATGATTTTTGTGGACTATAGACTAATAACTAAGTAATTATTCGGTTTGTTCGAAACCCAATCCTTTTTAATCATGTATTCATTATGTTAAAGCGCATGTGCTCACATTGTTTTTTAACACACATCGAACGATAAACTCCCTATACGTGGATCGAATCTTAGTAACCTATTGGATGTAGCTTTGCAGTTACTGCGTTGACCACTGGTTGACTGAATAAATTCATGATCAAGAGGAAGAAAAATTCGCCATAAACGACCGCAGCTATGTAAAAACACTTTTTATATACGTTTTAGTTCATAAACCTGCTCTTAATAAAGCGAGCACAACTAACAGATAGAAATTCAAAAATACAATTCGGTTGCCGGTGAACGGGTAAACCTCCCATATCGTGAATAGCCTTTTGATTTCGTTAAATGAAATGTTAAATTTGAATTGATAGAATCATGAAAGGCATTAGCAAGTGTCAGCACAAGGAAACAGATCAAATAAGTTGCTAAGCAAATACGTAAAATACCCGGTTTTTTTGTTCTTTATATCTAAAAAAAGCGAAATGAAAACGCAAGGGTGTGTAAAACCCTTCGTGTGGTAACACATGACATTTATTGAAAATTTTTCATCTGAGCATTATTCATACTCTAGAAAATGATCAATTTTCCGACTGACTGACGAAGAACAAACAGCTGTTTTAGCTCATATTATCTCTTTTACAATCTAGAACTGTGAACGCACACTTACTCCACTCAAAAGGTGCCTTTAGGTTCGAGCTGTACAGCACACTACTGGAATTCTGTTTGTTGTGCGAAGCGGACAGATCAGGAAATTTGCTGGTTTCTGCTGAGATAATTAGACCATCCTTTCAAAAGAGCGTGGCAGAAAATTGTGCACACCGGTCCCATAGCTATATGAAAGAGACTACCCTCAATATGGTTTCCATAGGTCAGAAGCAGCTAAGGAAATATCGGAAAGAATTTCCTTAAGTTAAAAATGGAGAGCAGACGGTCGAAAATAATGCAGGTAGATTAAGACATAATTGTTCGCTGCTCAGTCTGTCAGTAATGGTAAGGGTATGTGTTTGTGTTAGGGTTGAGATTCAGTTTCTTTTTAGGGTCGGAGTTGGCGTGTAGGTGAGGTCTAGGGTTAAAGATAGGATAATGGTTGATATTTTCTTTGCAAGGTTACACAACGAGTGCATGATGAATGGTTACACTTTGTCCAGTGAGTTTTCTTATGAGCTGGCTGGGCCATGCACCGATGGAATATCCGCAAAACACGTGTCTGGGCTTTCAGTTAGTACCTACACTATCAAAGTTTTGATATCCTGCAGCACCAACATTAATTATTGGATTGATGCAGAAATTCGAGGAAATTAAACACTTTATACTTAATCTTTATGACTTGCATACCGAACATAGACGAAGAAGAAAGACAGGTGCTTAAATTACATCGAAATTGCTCAAATTGCACCGAGTGAATACTACATTAGAACAATCGAACACTGAGGCATCGTTCTCAGTGGGTCGCATCAGAGGTCACTGGTGATCATCCATCACTCATCAGCCGATTTCAGCACTCTCATACAGTTCTATATGCATGACACTTTGATTTCCGCAGTATCAATTAACGGAATTCCCATGAACAGGCGTGAGCAATGTCTAAAATATGGCATCGTGCCCGTCGTAATATCAACGGCGCAAATCTAAATTGGCTATGACACGTTGTGGGAATTGGCTCAAAGATGACCGAGAAATTTTCGCACAGGAAGACTACCCTGTTTTAAAAATTGGGATTTTTTTACAGCAAGAGATAGATCTCTCTCTCTCCTCTAAATAATGTTAAATTGCCATTCCAGGGAGATGCTCATGTTCAATTTTGATGAAGATAATGCGATTACCCTTTGGACTCTCAGCAGAACCTCGGAGTTTAAAATGGAGACTTTTTCGGCTAATTACTATGGCTGGTCACGGACGTCTTCCTTAGCAGGGTTAAGTAACTACACAAATAAGAAGTGGGTATTGGAACCGGACATAAAGTGTTAGCAACTGCTCTCTGTGACGGTGTGTTTTAAGGGGATTTTCAGTGGTTTGCTAATGAGTACGTTGCACCCTAGTCATGCCTACGGTTAATTTTTGTGCTTACCGATTGTCGGCAGCCTGTCTCCTTCCGATTATGCTTGTCAGCGTGAGGTTGGGCATAGTTTATCGATCCACGACATTTCATCTTGAGGGGGTATACAGAACAGTTGCCTTCACATTAAATTTCATCTGTCTTTTTGAATTATATTTCCGATTTGAAAAACTCATTCACATAAAGGGTTTTACAGTACTTCAGTATCAGTATCAGTATATTTGAGGGAGATGTAGATGAGTCACCTTCGTATTTCCTATTTGTACATGCGAGTTCTTGTATCAAAAAATAGTATCTCGATATGTTGGCGAGGCCAACATAGTGGAACATAGTTGAAAAAGAGCAGACAGTAAAAAAACCCCAGTGATAGTCAGGAGAACAAAACTGTCAACCTGGAGAAGGGGAGGCAACTTGGGCATCGCGGAGATCACATGAATCGGCACCGAAGGGCGGAAGATGCAGCCAGATGCTCCTTTGCTGATTGCAGAGTCCGTTGAGGGATTTCAAAGGCGGAAATATATGCCCAGATCATCCTCGGTCCATTGCGGTGCAAACCAAGGGAGAACGTTCATACACCACATGCGCGATGGCCGCCCAGGTCTAGCTAATGCGAACACTCAAATTGTCATAAAGGTGTACAAATAAATAAGCAGCGAAGACCTCGAGGACCGCAGCATGGGAATTATGGGAGAATGCAAAGCCTCAAACGAGAATAAAAAACAAATAAATGTTACTCAAATATAGCTAGTAGTATCATAAATATTTTATTTCTGACGTCACTCTTGCGGGTTTAAGTTAGTTGTAGCCCG
Organism: Schistocephalus solidus; assembly: GCA_017591395.1. Lineage (NCBI taxonomy): Eukaryota > Metazoa > Platyhelminthes > Cestoda > Diphyllobothriidea > Diphyllobothriidae > Schistocephalus > Schistocephalus solidus. Next base: position 87,655 of record WEDG01002658.1, on the reverse strand, counting down.
CACCATTATATCGATCCAACTTTCGCTTTAAAAACCTCCAAGGAGTCCAACATAACAAAATCCAGAGGAAGACTCTTCCAAGCTTCGACTAATCTTTTGGAGAAGAAGTACTTCCAAATGTATAGCCTTGCTCCAGTCACAAGTAATTTGAGAGGATGACATGGCAATATCGCAGTCCAGTTCATGGGCGCAATCTTCGATGTTGAAAATGAACAAAATAGGGCCGAGAACAGAGCCGTCGGGAAAAACACTCTCAACTTTAACCTTGGTCAACTCTTTGTCACTGATATGGACAGTTTGTGAGCGGCTAGTTAAGAAGTTTTCAATCCATGTCAGAAGTCTACCCCTTACTCTTACGCGGGTGAGTTTATAAAGAAGGCGGTGGTGCGGAACGCTATCAAAAGCCTTTTTGGATGTCGATAAAGACTGCGTGCACTGTATTTCCTCTATCGACCGCTTCAGTTCAACGTTTTAAACAGTAGAGGAAATTTGTGACGCAGGATCCACCTCTATGGAAACCATGCTGGACCTCGGATAGCAGATTGTTATATTCTAGGAACAACATTAGTTGTTGCTTAATTATTTTTCCATGGTTTTGCAGCAAACTAAAGTAAGGCTCATCGGCCGATAATTTTTTGCAGAGATCCGGCTTCCACCCTTATAAATCGGCCTAATCCATGCGGATTTCCAGTCGGCTGGTAGACTTCCGTTCTGGAAGGATGTTTGGAAAAGCGTAGAGAGTGGTTTTGCCAACTCTCTCGCGAGCTTGTTCAACAGCTTGGCAGGTACTTTATCGGGACCCGGTGACTTAAATTCATTTATACCCAAAAGTTCCTTGAGGACAGTATTCTCGGTGAAATGAACAGTCTGGACTATTGTATCCACTTCGAAGCCATCGATAGGTTAATCGTATCTCGTTTCATTTGTGAAAACAGACTGGAAAAATTTCGAAAGATGATTAGCCTTCACACCGTCTTCCATACGGTCCATGCCCTCGGTGGTCCTCAGCAGGGGTATCGGATCCTTGTTTCGTGTATCCTGCCTGAGGTAACCGTAAAAACAGTTTTAGTTTCATTTTGGCCCGGTTCAGCAGGTCCACTTCAAAAGCCTGTCTTTTTCTAAAAATAAGACCCTTGACCCGATTTCTCCGCATTTTGTACGCATTTAGAAATGCAGGATTTACGTCCGTAAGCGATTTTTTCCACAATCTCCACTTTTTGTTTACTTCGATTTTTCAGGCCTGCGTAAGCCATCGCGGTCTCAAAATTGGACAGTGATTTCCGATGAGCCTGTGCAGTATGTTCCGGTACGTTTCCCAGTCCTCGGTTATGTTTCCCAAGAATAAAGATTCCCACTGAGTGCGTATGAGTTCGGTCCTCATTCCACCGAATTCGCCTTGCCATATATTCCTTCTGATTGTTGTGGGTCTTGCTGGTATAGAAAATAGTGAGTACCTCCATCGCAGTACCACGTGATCACTTTTACCTAGCGGCGGTAAACCTGACTCTTCGTCGATGCTCTCCTGCGACTTCGTGAGAACTAAGTCCATGCAATTGGCCTGTTGTCCTTTGCACACCCTTGTTGGAAAAGTGACGTGCTGTGTGAGAAGTAGCTTTAGTGTCGTGCTCAGAAGACAACCGTACTTATCATGCTGTCTGCCCGAAAGATATTTCCGTCAACGCAGGATACCTGTTTGTACTCAATTTTTACCCAGACAGTATGCAAAACGCAGATTTGAACTAAAAGTGCCTTCTTTTTAACAACTAAGTTACCTAATTGATTCCCGATATTTTCATAAATTTTGATGTCTTATACAAAACTTCTGCACCCAATTTGTTATCTTGTACGCAGTTGGTAGTATATTACGTCATTATTAATATTGAAGAGCGTAAAAATCTACAGATTAAAATAATGGCATTTTGAAGGCTCTAACTTTTCCCTTCGCAAAGCATCGTAGCATCACATTTATTAATGCGACCTATAAAATATTCAACATAGTTCACACAAATAGCAAAATTGTATGATCACTATGCAACGTAAATCTTATAACATACAGATAAATGTGGTTTATTGATGAACTATTTCCAGATTTTAGCCTGTAGCTATGCCAGAAGTGGCGGATTCTGAGGACTTTTTGCTGCTGGTAGTCATGCTAATGGAAGGGCTTTGGGAAATGTTGATGGGTCAGTCATAGTTATTTGATGTGTTGGCATCATGCTGGATTCAGCTTTCGTGGATGCACATGTGACCGAAACGGCCCATGCAATGATTGAATATGATGGAGCTGAGAGAGCATTCAGAAAAGGTGGTCTCTAGTGATTGTTAGTTCACTAGTCCCTGTGCGGTGGATTCGCAAATGACAGACCAGGCCGATATATGAGATGAATGTGCGATCGCAAGTAGGACAGGTCACTTCCAAGTCCCCTTCGCTGATACTCCGGGCGGTGGTGGTGGTGAAGGAAGCAGGTGGCAGGTAGTCGGAGGTGGTCACAATAGTGGCGGCTTTTATGCAAATGGTGTTTGTCGCTGTGATCAGCACAAAATGTGGGGGAAGGAGGATTGGTTCGTTGATCGTGGGCTGTGGAGCATCGATAAAGTGATTATCAGTAGTCAGGTATGAGGCAGGTGTGGATTAATTCGATGTTGTGGGATTGTTGTTACATTAAGATTGAAGATGTCAGACCAAAGAATATGCGTTGAAAGCGTGGGCAGGTTGACAGACCTTGCGGATTGACAATGTTGATCCAGTGTGCTTGTGAATTGCAAGCCATTCTTTCGGATTTAGCAGCGTTGCTATAATTGGCCATTCAATCCTGAGCAGTGTCCTCCCAAGTCATCGGGTTGCTTCGCATTTGCTTCAGAGATTTGTTGAAATTGTCCTTGTACCGTAGTTTTTCACCTCAATGTCGGCATACACTTGTAGAGATATCTCCATAGAAAATTCTTCTGAGTAGTGGCTCATCGTCCAGTTGGCCACTCCATCACAGTTGCTGAGGATTTCGGTACGCTCCAGGACTTGCATGTCTGGGATCCTGTCTTGCTATTTGAGCTTCAGTTTTCTGTGGGGGCTGCTAAGATTGAAGTTATTCAGCTTTCTTACTTTTTGGAGTTGACGGTCCAGGTATCTACTCCAATAGAGGAGTGTCATCAATACGACGGCCTTGTACATATTCTATTTGGTTTTCAGGTGAATACCATGGCGACTCAACACGGTGGCCTCTGGCCGGCCGAAGTCCTTAACAGCTTTTGGGATCAGTAAAGCAACTTCATCATCGATACTCGTGTTGCATTTCAACATGCTTCCCAGATAAGCAAAGTTTTCCACATCTTTTAGTTGAGTGCCACCATTTGAGCATATTGATTTTGAATCCAAAAATGACGCAGCCTGCGGTGAAGTTGTCCATTGTCCTTTGCATATCCTCCTCCGTCACGGTGTTAAGAGCACAGTCGTCCGTGAAGAACAAGTCAGCGGCTGTAGTCTGAGACACGCACGTTGAGGCCTGCATACGCCGAATTTTGAGAATAAGCCCGTCAGTTGTGTTGGCGATCCCGATCCCAGGGCACTAAGCACGGAAGGCGTCCATCTGCATAGTAGCGAAAATGAGACTGTGAAAAGTTGGGGCTCTTACGCAGCCTTGTTTCACTCCGTTGGTCACTGTTGATACTTGTGATACCGTCCAACTGGAAGTCTGTTGCACGGAGAGGTAGCGGGAGATCTAGGTAATTGTTTGTGCCATTTTGAAGGAGCTGGTCAATATCAGCATTGGAGATGGATGATATGTGGTTAAGTTCTCCTCTTCGGTGCTCATAACAGCGCTGGAGAATTTGGGATTTTTCCATCAGAAGTGTTGTTTCGTCAAATTCTGTCATTTCTCTTATATTGGCGAGTGCCGAATATCTTATCAGTTGCTCCGCGGTGTTGTCGAAATATGTATTACCTTTCAGGGAGCAGTTCCTGCTCTTTTTGACCCTTCAGAAGATTGACAAGGATGCAAACGATATTGAGGCATTGACATTTCGGGAACAGATGACTGAGAAGGATACGGACGATGTTGAGCAAGAGAATGCCTCTGTGGTTATGAAAGGTTTGGCAGTTTCCCTCCGTTTGTAGAGATGGTAGATGGTTGCGTCATTGAAATACGGAAAATCTTGCTCTTGGCGCCGTATCTCCTGGAATAGTGTTTTGATATGCGCCAGCAGCTTATGCACGCCGTGCTTGTAGACATCCGGTGGCATTGTATTGGATCCCGGTGCTTTGACGCTGGAAATATGTTACCCGGCCCATTTTGTTTCTGGAAGAGAAGGCAAGAGATCGAGGTCCTTGTTTGTGCCTTTTTGAGAAAGCTGGTCAATGGCAGCATTGGAGATGGACAATAAGTAGTTAAGGACACTTATGAAGTGCTCGGCTTAGCGCTTCAGGGTGAGGGATTTATCAGTCAGAAGTGTTGTGCCGTCAGAGCTGAGCAGCAGTGCAGTTCCCTTGGTACGTGGGTCGTAGATAACCTTGATTTCTTTGAAGAAGTGAGACATTTCATTGCGGTTCGCATACCATTTGAATTTCTCTGCCTTGTGAAACACCCAGGCGTCATATATCTTCCGAAGTCACTGCTGTAGAAGGCGGCGGCATCTGAAGAAGGCTGTGTATATGGCTTCTGTCAATGTTAACTTTGGTATATTATTTTTTCTCCGCGAATAGATTGAGTATGTCAGCTTCATTGGCCTCAAATTGGGCCTGGTGGTAACGGCGTGCGTGCCCTATGACTTCGAGAGCGGTGGGCTGGATGACATCCCGCACTTGACACCATCGTGTCTCCATGGAAGTTATAATCTTGAGCATGAATGTCATCCAGTTTTGGGGTTATTTGTTTGCTGAAATAAAAAGAGTTAGCAGGCAAATTTAACTTACCTGAAAGGCGTTTGCATTGAATACTAGGGCAGGGTCAAAGTATGAGCCTAAACTTGGAGAAAACGAGGCGGTGATCTGTTCAACCATTGGCATCGTAAATCGCCTGGTTCACAAGCACGTCTTGTGTATCTCGCCTCCGGATGAGAACAGTGTCCAGCAGCTGCTAGCGCCGCGATCAAGGATGAGTCCACGTGGCCTTCTCCCATGTTGGCAGGCGAATAATTTGTTTGTCAGCAGAAGACGGTGTTCCACATAGGTTCGAAGAAGAAAAAAGCCGTTATCGTTACAAACAACAAGACCGTGGGGACCCAGCAATGATTGTCAGGCAGCATGTTCTGTCCTGACGAGAGAATCACATTCACCAAGGACACTTAATTTGTCCGCCTGCAGAACAGTCACCAGGAGAGTGTGCATTTCTTCGTAGAATGTGTCCTTCTCCGCATCAGAGCTCATCAGTGGTCGGTCCTGGTATTGATTATTGTGTCGCGCCTGTCTCCATGAAAAGGCATGCGGAGGCTCATCAGGAGATCATTTATACACTGCGGCAGACAGAGCAAACGACCCACGATGTATTTCTGTTTGGCAAAGGCGATACCAGCGTCGCGTCGCTCTGTCTTTGGCTGTTCGCTCCAGAAGAAAGTGTAGTCGGCACCCACCTCCTCCATCTGTAACTGCTCACAAAATCGGGTTATCGCTTAAAGGGAAATATATCCACAGTGTGCTATGTCCATATTGCAACGCGCAATTTGCCGACTGATTAGCTCCGTCCTTTGATAAGCCGGTTGCTTCTCGGACTGTATAAAAGGGGACGAACTTTCCATGTTGCTTGTGTGATCGGATTCACCCGACCACCATCTATGAAAAATATTCCACCACGCTTGCTGTCAGCAGGCTGTGAAGTAGTTGGTAGACGTCATCAGAATCGACAGTCGAATAACGAAAACCTGTATTTACTGCGCAAACGCTTCGCTTCTATCAACAATTAGGCTGATTTCAAAACCTTTTTCAGCCATTTATTGCCCATGCAACATAATACGGATGAGAACAAAAATAAGCCTCGTTACGTGTAAATAAATTAACGAGCAAGCTGATCATTACCAAGCCATTAGAACGAACTGCATTAAAGTCAAAAATAAACGAGAAGTATATAAGGTCTCAGTTGAACGGTTAACAAAATTGCCTTTTTGGTTCGAAATGCAACCCGCTTGATCGAATTTTACTTTGAGAGACTTATGTTAGTTGATATGCCATCTAAGCGTTTAACTGCGAAAAACGCAGCGACCGCATTCATTGGAATAACGGGTACTACCTAAGCACACCCATCATTCTTATTAAATGTTACACAATGTCTCGGTGGCTACGAAACTTCCTGTGTTCCGGCAGGTCTCGTTTGGGCTCCTCGAAAATAGGTTGTAACACAGAATCAAAAATAACGTAAAATGTTCCTCGGCAGAAGTACGAGAAACAGGCACAAACTCCTGTTTATAAGGAGTGCTGTAGGTATCGTCCTTGTTGCAAAAATAAAAATGCGAATACTTTTCGCCTTTTTGAATACCTCTATAAACAAAAGATGACAGGTTCCCTTCCTCTCCAGAGAGGACCTGTAGGTACCAAACATAAGAAATATCCTTCTTTCAGGAATTGAAATTCGCAGGGAACTATGAAACAGCCAAGTCCCCAGGACCAAAAGATAGTGCACACAAGTTTCCCAAAGAATTAGACAGTGCAATTTCTGTTACAGTGTTAACACTATTTCAAATTCCATTGTTCCCTGGAAAACTTCGTGTAGATTAAAGGCTTTCACATATAACTTTCATATATTAAAGTGGTTACAGGTCATTCGTGACAAAGTAGAGGCTTATACGCTTGGCATGCATAATCGTGATGGACAGGAAGACGATCGGTAGAAGCGACCTCGTGCAATGACAAGAAGGTCTTAACTTGTAATCAAATTGCCATCACGGAGTCCGACAAAGAAGGTCCTAGCAGAACGCATTGTCTGCTGTCTCTCTTTAGCATGGGCATGTGGTTAACGTCACTTCCATTGACTTTCAAAATATTTTCAGCGCTCTGTCACATTAAAAACTACTGTACGAGTCAAAAAGTATAGGAGTCAGGGGAAATTACCTAAGGTGAATACGTGTGAGGTTGTGCGCAGCAGCTAAGAGAAGGTACGTGCTGCTACGGTCAGGATTGCTGTTCCACAGCTTTAAGTCCTTCTAGGTCTCACTTGGTTCCAAACACACATGGAAGATTGTTTAAAGGCGTTGGACTATCAAAGCAGCATTTGTTGCTGAATACGTGAAAATACGGAGTGCCATCTGCAGCCCTGTCAACGAAGATAGGCTGCAGAGTAAGATCACTTAGTTGGATAAATGGTCATAGTCAGACGAGGAAATCCGTATGGCCCGCTATGTACAAGCCTTAAACCGTCATCTCATTGATCCAGAGTGGACCAGTGCATACTGTCAGTGGAAGCTGATAGGTACCCTACCTTTTACTGGACAATCGTGAGTCAGAATTTAGAATAAGCAATGCTGGTTTGGATAGCCTGGACAGATGCAAATCCAAAAGATTTGCAAAAATTTCAAAGGTAATCCATAAATTTGGTGATTGGTCAAACTCATTGCTCTATGCAACCCCCATGACAAACAATAATCTGTTTCCTTTGTGACGTAGGTATACGCAGGAAATATCAAACAGACATCCTACGTTAGGAAGGGATTTGATTTTTACCTGAATTTGAAATATTTTTTTAAAATTTGCAACCGCGATAACTTTCTGAGACCATCCATTAAGACTCTGCGTTTCGAAGGCAAGGCTCGACTTGTGCGAGTTCTCCTTCTCAGTTAGAGATTTAACCATGTTATGCCTTCCCAGCCGACGTTGTGATATTTTATTCAAAAGAAAACATTAAAATAAACATTTATATTTTCATTTTCTATAAAGAGCCTGAACTATGGGTGACTTTTAGTACCCTTTACACCAGAAATGTCAATTTTTGGTCCTTTTTACACTATTACAATTAACCTTCTTACCTTGAAAACCACACTCAATTCTAAATTGCAAATATAAAACTGAGAGGATCAAGCCTGTTGTGTTTATTAAACCAAGCTGACTCGAACATAATGATCATTCCTTATCTCATGAAATATCGACCGAAATTCGTAAGTTTTTTTCGATTCGAAAATATCTAGGGATGTTATTCTGATTATCTTTCAGGCTAACCCCAATATATGTTTTTCTATAGGAAACCTTCTCTTGATCAAGCTTCTTTTTGCCCGCTTGCAAAAGTATAATCGCTAAAAAATGGCTCCTTATACATTCGAATAAAGTTCAGGTAAATTATTTTTTTATACAGTTTTGGTCGTATATAAAGAATTGTACTTTTTCAAGGTTATCAATTGGTTCTTAACAATGTGATCTTTTAAGACAAAGACATGTTCATTAGTGATACATTGTATTCACCAGTGAATTAAATTTGTTTTTAAAGTATGCAACATGTTCCAAATCAATTGCGATATATTTTGAGAATTGCGTGACTTCTTCCTCATAACGTAGAGAAATGTCTGGGTGTCTTTATAAACAATGTGTGCAGCAGGACGTTTTGTTATGCCGGTAAGTTTACTTTTTTGATAAGGAGGATAGGCAAGCCTTTAAAAATCTTATTATTTGCATGCCAATGTGTCACATACTTCAGTGTAAAAACATCGTGGACTTAGTATTCACAAAATATAAGTAGCAATTTTTTTCAAAGAGAACTGATGTCTGCAGTTGACATCGTGTTGAGATCGTCAAGGGGAAACAAGGGACACATCGAATACTCTAAGTGATTCTTTAAAATCTTTAGGGTCTTGGCCTACATTACTGACTGCAGGAGATCATTCGACTGTTTTAATACCCATTGCGTGAAAAATGCAGTGCGGAGGTTTAGCTTGCATGCAGCTTCATTTCGTGTCCATGACGATGAGGCAGGAGAGGCCACTTAAACATGTCCTCAAAGCACAACCATTGCACAATGCCGTGTTATATCTTGTAAAATAAGACTAATTTACCATGTTGCTGCCTGTTCCACAGAGGGAATAGGTGCAGGCGTTTCAGTCTCTCTATATACGAGTGGTACTTTAAACTTCTTACTAGATTGTTTGCACGACGTTGAACTTTCTCGATATATGTTTTGTATTTTATGAGCCATGGCCGCAACACCTGTATGCCATATTCTAGGGGAGGCCGAACGAAGGTGACGTTAACACTTTCATAGAGGTCCCCATAGAAAAATACAAATGCCTTTTTAATAGCTTGCGAAATTCCTATGACGGTTTTGCAGCCTTGACGCATTGCAAAAATGGCTTCAGATTGCTCTGTGTCCAAAACCAAGGTCTTCCTGTGAAGATTCGACGGGAATTCAAGATTTATTCATATAATATGCACTCATGTTAAAAGTCGAAACATAATTGATTTAAAGCAGGTGGAGAACGGCACACTTTTGCACGTTGAACAATATGAGCCGTTTCTCGAACCACGTTTGCAGTCTACGCAGATTATTTTGCAGAACGTTCTGAGCGCTTGGGTATTAAATGATTTGCGACGGCCTTGCATCGTCGGCAAACATAATTATACCACAGTTCAGTTCCCGAAGTCTATAATTTACATAAAGTATATAAAACAGGGAAACATGAACAGAGCCTTGATAAACGCCACTCACCACGTTAATCCAGCCGGTTTTATCCTCTCCGATCTGGACGTGTTGTTTTCAAAAGCTTCTTCCTGCTATCAAGAACGCTCAATTGATTTAAAATGCATTGATGAGGCACACGGTCCCTACGATGCCCCTTTCAAACGCACTTATCCACACTTCGAGAGATTTCGGCAGTTTTCAAAGGCAGGGATTTCCTCGCCGAAAACCATGATTACAGTTCTGAAGGACGTGAGTTTATAATATAATGTTAGTATAGCACGATTAATAAAGACTTTCATTGTTTTTAAGGAAACTCAAGTCAAGCTTATTGGTCTAAAGCTTTTTGCTGCCATCTTGCTTCCTCCATATATAAAGGAACGATTTTGACTCTCTTCCAAACCGTAGTCGAGCTCCTTGTTCTCATTGACAGCTCGAACCGAGATGACAGAGGCATTTCGATATCGGTGAAGAGTTTTTAAGCATCAGTCCTGAGTTCCTATCCCGACCAGAAAACTTGTCTGGCTTGATTTTGTTGAGGACCCGTCTAACTTATTTGAATAAAATAGCTTGGGTTTCAATAACAGCCGTATCTTTTCCCATCGCATGTTCTCAATTTTCGTCAGATGATTCCACCTTAAAAAGGTTATCTAAGAAACTGGGACAGAAGCAAGTCTTTCTGCCGTCCCTCAGTTAAAATGTTCCCGAAGCAATCCTTAAAACTAGAAATTTCGTCCCAGTGCTTCCTTCGACTGCGAATGTATCCATGAAAAAGCTTCGGGCATATTGCGGCTTCTATTTTCAGTGGATGCTCAAAAATAGTTCTTTCAAACCGTATTCGCTACCGTCATTAACTGCTTTGCTCTTTAAATTTGGAAAATTATATGGGATCTTGAGGATTTAATCAATTTTTCCGCAGTCACGGTTTCTCATTTATGCTCCAGTTTATCGTTGGAGGTCGGTCATATAGTCTCATCGTTTTCTTTGGGCAATGAACTTAATTTATAAGCTGCAATATCCCTTGGAATTGTTGCCAGATTTCGTCGCTATCAGTTGCATAAACTAACCGGGTTTTAACGGATGCATCACGTCTAATTGCGTACAAATTCCACTTCAAAATGCTTATGCATCTCTTAAAGTGTGGTTTTGGAGATAAAAGGGAACACACGCAGGTAAAAGCAATATGGTCACTTAAACCTATTGGCGTTTGTGAGTTTATTTCCCTTATGACTCATTCTTCTTTACTGAATACTAGGCAAAACAAATTGGATCGTTCAACTTCTCTCAACTTCTCTCGTTCAATCCAGGAAGGATTGAAGTTGTTTTGCTCAATGTTATTTGGGAATTTAGAAACATGTTTAAAACCAAAAGTGACCTTTATTTTACTTTAAGATTTAAGCAGACGCAATTTGTTACCAAATAAGTTCGCAGATAACATATTTTTGTGAACGTTTCCATTAGCGGTATTTGTTTAAAAGGTCCATGAAAATCAGTGAGAAAAATCAATATGAATTTAGCCAATATTGTTCATAAAGCAAAACTTTTCAGACGGTCATAATGGAGCTATAGGATATAAGAGCATCCGAATGAGACCGAAATATCCTGGGATAAGCCTGAAATATAATAGGTAAAGAACAAATGATTTAAGTAATGGTTTCGAACCGAAATCATTTTTTCATAATTTCAGTTAACATTTCAAAAGGAAGTGAACCTACTATATACTTGGATGTCCTCACATCTTGCGCCTCTCTGCAAATACTTGTCAAGAGAATTCTCCCGATATATGCACTGGGCACTGGTTGGTGAAAGAATCTGAAACGTCATTTAAACAAACATGTAGTTCCAGGGATTGCATTTTTACTGAAATGCTGCCTGAATATTTACCTTTGCAGAAAACATAAACTATACCATAAAGGTTTGAAAAACCGCAAATTGCAATAAATTAATCATCTGCAATATTAAATGGTCAAGTTGCACTCACTGTCTTTTGGTTTCATCAAATGACTAAGAAATGCTATACACAAACATACACTGCTAGAGGCGAAAAAAGGTTTTAACGAGAAAGCATATAATTAAAAGGAAAAAAACCTAATAATTCATAAGCGGATAATTTCTCCAAACGTTCTATTTAGGAAAAATTAAGGGAGAACCGAGGTACATTATGGGATATAGGCAGCTATTAAAAATTCCACACAAATATTGGAAACCCTAAAAACAACACTTTCTCAGCGTTTCATCTAAGTTAACTCGACTTTGCTGGTGGAACTGCTAATCAACTAAGTCTGCAATGTAAAAAAATTAAAATTGTTTGCAAGCAATAGCATCTCTTTTAGAACTGAAGCCTGGTCCTCATTTGGGAGCATCTATCAAAGTCTTGTGAAGTCCTAAATGTTTGAAAACTGGAAATTGAAGCATAAAAATGCTATCCTTTGGCATGTTTTTGATTCTGGTTACCGTGTGGACCATAAAGATGCTTTTTATGCTATTTTTAATGTCCTGTCGATATGTCTTTAGCCCCTGAATCAACGTATTTAGCAGAAGCAATAGCGAATGCAATCAGAATAGACGTGAACTTCCTGATGGGTTCCGAATTTGAAGGCAAGTTCGCTACTAGTAGTAAAAAGATCGCATTCTGTAACTGAATTGATTTGTAATAATATAACAGGCTCAGAGAATGTACTTTGGCTGGAGGTTAGCTTTCAGTCGCCGCAGTTTGCAACATGTGATTGCGGGGATTCTATAACGCTGTTGTCACAGGCTGTTGTCACTTGAATGCCCATTTTTGTGGAGATTATATCGGCCATGTTCACATTTGCTAGGACCACAAGGTCAAGTAAGAATTTGTTACTGTGAATTTACATACCTCGATCATTTCCTTGGACTGTATAATAAATTTATAAAATACAATTGTGTTATGAGGCTTAAACTATCAGTGCAACTGTTAAAGTTTATTTACGCAGACAACCCTAGAATTGTATACCGATTTTTGTCTAAGCGGTTACACATAAACGACTATACGACAGTCGTAGTCCGGAGATGTCAACCATACGCTACATGGAAGGGTGGTGTAGGGACGGTGACTTGCACGTGACTTTATTTTTATAGTGATAGTATACGTGCGCTGCACCATCCGCAGCCTCTCCACCTCCTCACCTATGCCCAGTGTCAAGACTGAGAAAAAAAGGCTACAATTTCGGGTCCGACACTAAAAAAACATATCCGAATCACCTGACTCCATGACCTTCACATAATAATTGCAGAAATTATTTCCCCGATTATTCTCTGGAGTCCATATACCAAAAAGTGCATAGATAACAATGAAGGACCAACTGAGGAGCCGAACCACGCGTTCCTGTGTCACGCAGCAGCAGACACATTGGCAAAAAATGAGTCTGGGATTTGAGATAGAACCTGTGTCGGAAGAACGGTAAAACGACTTTGCCATATAAGATTCAAAATATTGTAGTACAACTTGATTTGGGAATAGGCATAACGGGGTTATTACACAGTGGTTGATTGTTTTCGACCCAAATTTTCATGGAAATTTCGGGTCGGAACCTAAAATTACATCTCTGAATCACCTGACTCCATGCAATGCACTTTATAATTGCAGAAATAATTTCCCTGATTATTTTCTGGAGTGTATATACCAGAAACAGCACAGAAAACACTAAGAGACCAACAGAAGAGCCGAAACCCCTCATTGCTGTGTCATGCAGCAGCAGACAAAATCGGCGAAACACGTGTCTGCGCTTCAAGCTAGTACCTATGTCGGAAGAACGGTATAACGTCTTTGCCATATAAGATTCATACTACCTGTAGTACTACTTGATTGGAGAATGGGCATAACGTGGTTATTCCTCAGTGGTTGAATGTCTTCGACCCAAATGTTCATGGAAATTTCGGGTCTGAACCTAAAAAGCCATCTCCGAATTACCTGACCCAATGTCCTGCATTTCATTTTTTCAGAAATTTGTTTCTGATTTTTCACTGTAATCCATATACCGAACACAGCACAGAGAATGCTGGGGGACACACAGAGGAGACGAAACCCTCGTTGCTGTGTCAGGCAGCAGCAGAAACATCGACAAAACACATGTATGGACTTTTAGCTAGTACCTATGCCGGAAGTACGGTATAACGTCTTTGCCATATAAGATGTAAAATACTTGTAGTACTACTTGATTGAAGAATGGGCATTGCGTGGTTATTTCACATAGGTTAATTTTCTTCGACCCACATATTCATGGAAATTTCGGGTCTGACCCGTAAGGCATGTCCGAATCAACTGACTCAAAGTCCTGCTTTTAATAAGTTCAACATTTAATTTCCCTGATTATTTTCTGGAGTTTATGTACCAGAAACAGCACAGAGAACGCTGGGGGACACATAGAGAAGCTTAACACCCTCATTGCTGTGTCACGCAGCAGCAGAAACATTGACTAAACACGTGTCTGGACTTTTATCTAGACCCTATGTCGGAAGTACGGTATAACGTTTTTACCATATAAAATGTATAATACTTGTAGTTCTAATTGATTGTAGAATGGGCATTGCGTGTTTATTTCCCAGTGGTTGATTGTCTTCGACCCAAATATTCATGGATATTTCAGGTCTGACACAAAAAGCCATGTCCGAATCACCTGACTCCATGTCCTGCACTTAATAATTTCAGAAATTATTAACCCGATTATTCTCTGGAGTCCATATACCAGAAACCGCATAGAGAACGCTGGGGGACCCACTGAGGAGAGAACCCCTCGTTGCTGCGTCACACAGCAGCAGAAACATCGGCGAAACACGTGTCTGGGCTTTTAGCTAGTATCTATGTTTGAAGAAAGGTATAACGTCTTTGTCATATCAGATTAATACTGCTTAGAGTACTGTTTGTTTGAAGAATCGGCATTACGTAGTTATTTCCCAGTGTTTGATTGACTTCGACCCAAATGTTCATAGAAATTTAAGGTCGGAAACTAAAAAGTCAACTACGAATTACCTGACTTAATGTCCTGCACTTCATTTTCTCAAAATTGTTTCCCGATTATTCTGTGAAATCCATATACCAAACAGATCACAAAGAACGCTGGGGGACACATAGAGGAGTTGAAACCCTTGTTGCTGTGTCACGCAGCAGCAAAAACATCGACAAAACACCTGTCTGGACTTTTAGCTAGTACCTATGCCGGAAGTACGGTATAACGTCTTTTCCATGTAAGATGCATAACACTTGTAGTACTACTTGATTGAAGAATGGGCATTGCGTGTTTATTTTACAGTGCTTGATTGTCTTCGACCCAATTGTTCATTGAATTTTTAAGTCGGAACCTAGAAAGTCATTTCCTAATCACCTGACTCCATGTCCTGCACTTAATAATATCCAAAATTATTTTCCTGATAATTCTCTTGAGTTTATATACTAGAAACAGCACAGATAACGCTAGGGTTCCCAAAGAGAAGCTTAACCCCTCGTTGCTGTGTCACGCTGCAGCAGAAAAATCGGCGAAACACGTAGCTGGGCTTTAAAATATTACCTATTTCGAAAGTACTGTATAAGGTCTTTGTCATATTAGATTAATACTGCTTGGATTACTGCTTGTTTGTAGAATGGGCATTTTGTGTTTACTTCAAATTTGGTTGATTGTATTTTACCCAAATGTCATTGCAATTTCGGGTCGGAACCTAAAAAGTCATTACTGAATCACCTGACTCCATGTACTGCACTTAATAATTTCAGAAAGTATTTCCCTGATTATTTTCTAAAGTCTGTATACCAAAAACAGCAGAGAGAACGCTAAGGGACCCACATAGGAGCCGAATGCTTCGTTGCTGTCTCAATCAGCAGCAGAAAAATCGGCGAAACACGTGTCTGGGCTTAAAGCTAGTACCTATATCGGAAGAAAGCTATAACGTCTTTGTTATATAATATTCATACTGCTTGGAGTACTGCTTGTTTGAAGAATTGGCATTACGTGGTTATTTCCCAGTGGTTGAGTGTCTTCGACACAAATGTTCATTGAAATTTCGGGTCACCACCTAAAAAGTCATTTCCGAATTACCTGACTCAATCTCTTGCACTTCATTTTCTCAAAAATCTTTTCCAAATTATCCTCGGGAATCTATATACCAGACACAGCACAGAGAACGCTGAGGGACACACAGAGGAGACGAAACTTTCTTTGCTGTGTCACGCATCAGCAGAAACATCGAAAAAACACGTGTCTGGATTTTTAGCTAGGACTTATGCCGGAAGATCGGTAAAACGTATTTGCCATATAAGATGTATAATAATTTCAGTACTACTTGATTGATGAATGGGCATTGCGTGGTTGCGCCTATAGCAACATACCTTTAAATTATATGTGGCATGCGTCTTATGACACAACGTTCATTTATCGCCAGTGGCTAGCTGGCGGGCGGACGAAATGGGATCAAGTGTGATCCTAACCACATCAGTGAGTGTCATACGCTTGTTTGACATGTATATATTCCTCACTGCACAAGGCATATGACGTACTGATGATCGGTAACGACCATGAAACAGCTGTCTACGTCTTGCCTGTTGCACATATAGCAACATACCTATATATATTGCCATACATGAAGGGCATTTCGGAAACGATCGCCCGACAGTTAGACCGATTTGGTATCTGCATCGCTCACAAGCCAGCGTCCTCCCTGTATAATTAACAAACTTTAAATTTGGTATTATTTGACTAAACCAACTCCATGGGCATGTTCCGCAATACGATATCATTTTTGTACTCGATGGTGAAAGTTTATAAATCAAAGTTCGACAACACAATTCAAAAGATAAAACGATTTCACTTTAGAATATTTCTTATAAAATAAAAACGACAAGTACACATATACATTTCTCTACTGAGAAAAGCACGAGTGACATATCTGCTCGAAAAATGCGTACCGTGTTATTGGCCTCACAACGTCCTCCCTTTATGTTGTGCAAGACGCTTGAATCAGTTCATTAGCATTCATACACACTCTAGCTAATAAGGTATTCAAAACGTTATTAAAATTCCTTCAAATGTAAAAGTGGTAGATTTGGATGCCACTGCAGTTGATTACAGACTGCAAGGGCCTGTCACGCATTATATGGTAGATACAACTAATTTTAACAACACAAATTAGAAGATCAAAGATTTCACTTAATAATCTTTTTTTAAAAAAAACATTGGCAAGTCAACGTCTACATTTCTTTGCCAAGAATACGCGAGTAACCCATCTACTCGAAAAATCTTTAATTCGAGTCATGAACTGTGACATTGGCCTCACAACGTCCTCCCTCAATCAGGTGGGAGCCGATTGAAGCAGTTTGTAAGTTAATTGTTTGTGCGCTTCACGATACCACCTTTGGGGTATACAATAACTTCCAGTCAAAATATTTTAGCTTCAAAGATGATTGGCAAAACGTATGCACTACGTAAAATGGCAGTCGTCCTATGGCTGACTAATCGTTTTGCGTGGATGTCCGTCGGGACATGTCTTGGTAAATATGTATTTCGGTTACCACACGCTTTTGATTGGGCTTATATGGAATTTCAGCATCATAAGGAGAAAAACAGGATTACACCGAATATAGATATAGCAAATACTCTCATTTATCACGCTGATTATGTTTGGTAGCTATGTTTACAGGTGGTTGGCAATTTAGTAACGGGCTCTGTTAATACAGACGATAAGCGTACGTTTATATTGATGATATATTATCAGAAAAAAGCATCGTAAAATTTATACTACTGCTTTGCATACACTCATACCTGCTATCCCATCCTGGTGTCTTGTATAAATATAACTTTATATGTGTCTTATTTTGGCTTTTTACACCTGCGTATCCACTTCAAAGTTTTGATTTTTCGGGCAATCGTGCTGGTCGTTATATGTATTTTATAAGTGAATGATACTAAGTTTGGCATTTTCTACAAAAATCTTAAATAATTAAAAGATACAGTTATTTTTTATTTATCACCTTAATCGTTTGTCGACGTTCTGTGCACGATGGCATGCCATGTGGTTGGCGAATGCCATAAGAAGTAGCAAACATGTGACCCAAATTCAAAATCTCGGCTAACATGTACGAAAAATTGCTGCCTTAAGCAATAATCATCAGCATAGCTCTTTCCTCTGTTAAGTGCCCCAACGTAGCTAGTTAAGCACTTCGAGTTCTGTCGGCAGCAGTCGTTAAAGTACTCCAACCAAATTTTAAATATTATGATTTAATTTAAGTAGTTGTAACTTAGAAATGTTATGAAACTCTATTGAATGTGAAGATAAAGGTAGTTTGTGGCATATAACGTTTTGTTACACGTCACCTCATTTCCTGAACACTTAACAAGACGGGTTTCGATTTAACTACGTGTATTTTTTTCCGGCTGCAAATATTTTGAAATTTTTAAACATTCACTTACTCCATCTAGTCGTATTATTATACAGATTTGTCAATTTATCTGAATTTTTTATCGCAGCCTCCGGGTAGACGTTCATGGAACCTCCCGGTGGATTTTCGAATCCACCATTTGACGCATTTCACCTGAGCGCAGGTGCAACAGTCAAGAATATCCAGCTAGAAATTCCAACATATCTATGTCCCCTGGAAGTGCATTTCAATTCATAAGTGCAGTTTGGATGCTCAGCACCACTTAAAGCAACTCACATTCTCTCTACTGCCGCTGGAGACTATTAACACACAGAGGGGAAAGTATTTTATTCAAATTCAAGCTTATGAGCCTTCTTCCACCCGTAACCAGCAATAACTACAGTGAGGAGAATGTTGCAGTAAAGTAGTGGTTATTATTCTACATTACACTAGATTGGAAAGTGTCGTAGTCAGGCGCTGTGTACCTCTCGTCACTGCTAATTGGTTCCGTAGGTGTTGTGCCATTATTTGGCCTCTATTCAGGATAATAGGGCATCAGTTTCTGGTCTAGTTTATAAGACAAATAAACCCCTACATTTCTGTTCAAATTAAGGAAACATATTTTCGGATAATTTAGGCGTTATCTAACTGCTGAAATCTGCCTGTTTAACAATACCTTTTATATGAATTTAATCTATGCATTTGGTGCAATTCGGGATCCTTTTTTGGTCTGCATGAGCATTACATAATCTTTATCTTGTAAAACCAACGCACCATGCAACGAACCGTGCAAGATAGTTGAATTTATGCATGATTTTCCAGAGCCCGTCATGATTCACCATGTCAAAGGCTTTCGTAAGATACACGAAGGTAGTTTAGAGGTGAGTCCCTATCTCCTAGCACTTCTATTGCAGCTGGCGAGTGGCAAAGACCATGTCGACTGTTCCTCGTTGTCATTGGAAGCCACGTTGGCTTTCCGGGAGCAGTCCTTGCTTCAGGTGAGCGTTCAGGCGATTGAGGAAATTGCATGCAAAGATATTTCTAGCGAAATTAAGCAGCGAGTTTTATCGGTGGTTGTCGCAGAGTTGGCTGTTCCTTTTCTTATTGTAGAGGTGGACAATGGTAAAGTCTTTGAAATCCTGATAGACTTGTCCTTAAGCAATATCTCCTGGAAGAGTATTGTTAGTCTGTAAATCAGTTGGGTTCACCGTGCTTGTAAATCGCAGTAGGGATGGCGTCCGAGCCAGGTGCTTTCCCCTGGAAAATTGCTGCACGGCTCGGATGGTTTCTTGGAGAAAGGGCAGGAGATCAAGGTCAGCGTTGATTTCCACTTCAGGCAGGCGATTTATGGTGGCGTCAGAGATCGTGAAAGGCAGGTCGAGTATGCTTCGGAACTTTTCTGCTCATCGACTTTAGGATTTGCGTCTTCTTAATGAAATGAATCCTGCCATCGGCCCTAACAAGAGGTGCAGCACCTTTGACGGGAAACCCGTAGACAGGCTTGCTGGTGGCGAATAACTTCTTCCATTTATTACGGTTTGCGTACCCTTAGATTTCCTCAGCTTTGCACGACATCTAGGCATCCTGTATCTCCCATAGCATTTTATGTACAAAACAACGAATTCGGTGGAAGGCTGTCTTCTTTGCAGCAGTAGGGCGATCACCGTAGGCTTTGTGCAACTGGTTCTCCTCGGCGAGCAGAGCTTTGGTATCTGCGTCGTTTTCATCGAACCGGTCTTGGTGTTTGTCAACATGTGCGGCCGAGGAATTTAGGGTGGTGGATTGGATGGTGTCTCTCATCTGACATAAGCGGTTCTCCACGGAGATGTCCGCATCGGCGACTGGAAGGTTGGGTAATCAGTTGGTCAGTTCGTTGTTGAAATGATATGGTGAGCAGACACATTCAAAAAGCAGTATTCAACTAACCTTGTGGTCGCTAACCTAAGGATCTCCTGCCTGGTTGCAGACGAAGCCTCATATTGGTGATGACGGGGCATTGATCCGTCCATCTGTCGGCAGCGGGGATCACCTTTGTCCCCAGCACGTCCTGTTTATCTCACCTATGAACGAGAACATAGTCCAAGAGGTGCCAGTGCCTCAACCCGGGATGTACCCAGATCGCTTTTTGCTGCATCAGGAGGCGGAAAAATTTGTTTGTCAGAATTAGGCGGTGTTAACCGCAGGTTAGTAGGGGAAGAAGACCGTTGTCATTTAAGCCAATGAGACCATGGGTACAAAGCACTCCTCTCCACGACGCACGGTCTGTCCCGACGCGAACGCTCAAGTCGCAAAGGACAACTATCTTATCCACCTTCGGCACAAACGTCAGGAGAGTGTGTAGCTCCTCGTAGAATTTGTCCTTTGCCGCTTCAGAGCTCTTCATTGGGGATGCGTAGGCACTGATGATGATGGCAAAATTGTTTCCCTAAAGAGGCAGGCGAATGCTCATCAGGTGACCATTGATACCTTGTGGCAAAATGGACAGACGGCCAACGATTTCGTTCCAGATGGCGAAGGTGACACCAGCGTCGCATCGTTCTGCCTTTGGCCGGCCACTCCAGAAGAAGGTGTAGCCGGCTCTCACCTCGTCCAGCTGACCTTGTTCAGAGAATCAGCAATGTTCACCATGGTAGCGCACCAAATTCCAAGCGACTCACACCATCCTCCGTTCAGGTCGGTTGCTCCTGGGATTGTCGAAATGGCATCGAACATTTTAGGCTACTAGAGTGAGCAAGCTCACTCGAGCAGTCCAGGGGGTACCCCAGAGTGGGTGGGATCAGGAGAGGAGTTATTGTTAATATCTTTTAGAGTTTTTCGACCACACTGAATGGCAGTCTGCTGACCAAGGTCTGCTGCAGATGTCTTTAGACCCAGCATCTGTTAAGGGCACCTTATCGAGCCCCCTTCCCCGCGAGGGGTTAAGCAGTGTCTGCGGCTAAATAGGGCTGCTAAGTCATCCAAGGCGGCTAGCGAACGCGACTAATGGTCACGATTTGGGTTAGTGAGAGAACGACCGATTCGCCTGCGCCACCTAGGCGATTGCATATCACTTTCGCTGTATGATATTTTCGACCGTGCAAGAGGAGGGAAGGGTGAATAGAGAAGGAGAATGGATGTGTAGAACTAAGAGTAAAAGGAAAGAGTTAGAGAGAGAGGACAGAGGGGAGAGAAGATAGGACAGGAGAAATAGGCGTGCAAAGGGGAGGGAGGAGTGGGCTGGGAAGTGGGGAGAGGGTGGTCAGGGAAGTCGGGAGAGGGGTAAGAGCAGCGGAAAGGGAGCAGACGTACCGGGTGTGAAGACAAACACAACACCGGAGACCCTCACCTGGTTAAGCTCGCCGGTCGTGGCGGTTGCCCGGTGTGTGGCCGCTGGGAAGATCCAGCTTTCAGGAGCCACAGTTGAGAGTCGGGTACCAGTTAGAGGCATCCACAGAAGAAATAACAACCTATACGAGACAGATGGAGTGACGGAATACTGCCTGTTTGATACTCTCCGTATATAAACATCCTATACACAGTTTTGTCGTATACAGAGAGTCGCAATAACATCTGGCTCCAAAACTGCCCACATGAACAGATGTTTAAAAAGGCTTGAATCGTCATTAACGGATTCCAAACTCCAACTTAGTCAAATCGCTAGCACTGTAGCAGTTGAAACTGCCCTACATAGCCACCTTATCGATGAGCGATACGCATCAGTACGAGGGAGACAATTAGATAAGGAAAAACAAGTGTTATAATAAAACGCGTAAAATCAGCTTAGGATTGTGTTAAATTACATTTTAAATAAAAGCTAGGACACATCCAAAGCCGCGACGAGTCGAAGTTCAAAGTTTGCGTAAGGCATGCGTCAAAAGTCTCTAAACGAGAGGAAATTTAAGTTGGATGATATCGTTTGGTCCCCATAAAAACCCGCGAGTAACCGAGATTGGGTGGATGCATGTACGCGCAAGAGACATATAGGTTATATAGGCACGAAGCTTGGAATCAGTACGTTTCGCCTTCTCAGACACGTTAATTTCTATAAACCTGAACAACCCAACATTCAAGAAAGCTGCCTTTGTGTCCTTTCTCAGTGACGTGAAATGTTTTTTAATCATATTTGCTTAGCTTAAGGCTTTTCTAGTGGTGTTTTGAGTTCTCCATAAACAAATAACGGACATGGAAAGCGAGATTTAGAAACATGAGATTGGAAAACACATGATTCGAGAAAATTAACGGGCAAAAAATGTCAAGGACACCCATGATCATGTTCACACTGGATTAAAGGCGTAGAATCTTGAATATCTTTACACCAACATATGGTGTTTGAACATAACTGCAGTAGGTAAGTTCTAAAGGCAGTATACGTGGTCACAAAAGAAAGTGCTGCACTTGCTAGAAAGTCGGCCTTTAGTAGAGGAACAGTCAAAAATAAATAACATTTATTGGTTTCAGAGGGCAATAAATCAAATGGCGGTCTTTGCTGGGGTTCTATGCACTTAAACTAAGATGTATTGTTACTGAAATCGCAAGTTATTGTTGCTTTTGGTGCATCTTCAGAGGAGACTGTCCAGAAGACAGTATCCTTGCATCTTAAGTCAAATGCCAGCTTGGAATTTAACTTCATACTTTAACGTTCGCTGTAGTTACTTAACAATCATTTCAGCCTCGACAGGTGTGTAATAATAACGGAGCAGATATTTTGAAACAGTGAAATAAAACAGTTTACCAATTCAATTTTTTTATGGCCAAGTAAATGCCATTTGTGGATTGCACTAAATGGCAAGATTATTACGTTTTTAAAGTGTGTAAATAGTAGCAAAAATGCTCGAGCCGTTACGCGTCATAAGTTTAACCATAATGTTTTCCCAGCTCGTAGATGAAGTAAAATGTGCAAATAATTACGTGGAAATTTTCGATGGTCCTTCAGTGTCCTCAGTATTTATGTCCAAGCTATGTGGAGACGATTTACTGCAGACAGTAAAAGCGACAAAGAACACGATGACCATGAGAGTTATTTTCTGAATATGGCATCCAACGTCATGGGTTTGGAGCAAAAAAAATGTTTTGTGAGTTGCAGCACATTTTTACACATACATTTTGGCAGATATTACTCAGCACTATCGAAAATATCATGTTTCTGTCCACGATTGATTATCTCACTACTGACACACATAATGATACCAAGATAATGTGTTTAGATCAATTCTATTACCCATCAATCTTACGAGGGTTTCTGCACAAACATTTCACCATATTGCGAATAGTATAGAATGCATGTCGCGACAAAATATATACTCAGTTATCGTCCAATTGGCGAATTTGCCTCGTACAAAATAACTTAAAGTGCTAACATGTGGTAAGGCTCATCACAACTGAGTAATGACTATTCACAAATTGGCTACACGCATAAATGGTCACGGTCGACAACAGAGGTCTACAATACTCAAGAGCCAATACGCACAAAAGGGGCACATATAAATGAGAACTGTCATCAGCCAGCTATAACGGACTTGTTTCTCTGCTCATTTTGGTGAAGGGTCTTGAATGTGGGCCCAAATACACATCGGCCAGATTGAGTCTCATAAACGATCTGTGCGCATTCATAAACCAGAATGTATAAATCTTTAAAGTTACTTTGGGAAATAAATAATTTAAAAAGAAACTTATGAACGTTAAACTTCCAATTGTAAACATGGAGTAATTGACGCTAATCAGTTAAAAGTTTAATATAATAATATATTTTGATGAGTTTTTTAAAGGTGAAACATACAATTGTAATAACAGTCATCTTATATTCAAAGAGTAAATATCATTTTAAAATGTGGCATGACAATAATAATTTGACTGCTGGAAGTTTTGCATTAAAATATGATCCCTGGCAAGCTCATAGGTGACAAAAAATCAATATTGGTGCAAAATTCGTTTTACATTTTAGTTAGTAAATATGTTTAAAGTTTTATGAAATGCAATATGTGAATTGAGAAAATTAAGACTTGAAAGGAGTGCTTTTGGCTGAAGGTTATCATTTCATTGATCTTTTGAATTGTCAATTGCGCTCCCTGGGCAAGCTTAATCAGATGTTTAAAATAAGCTTCCTGGAAGTTTATTTCTGCCACAACCATGAATGTTTCAGTGGCATGTGATGCAAGATTGGATCTCCATATGCTTGTTTCAAGCAGCATTCGTGATATTTGAATATCGAAGTGGCTCAAAATCATCCTACTGTCGATAGCTATTTTGACGTGCATAAGATAACAGAACGACCTTCGTGGACACTTTGTCTTTCGTATGACCAGGTGTTAATTAATCTTTACTTATTGAAGCTCTCTTTTTTTCATCATGTTTGAGTCAGTGGTAAATCAGGAACTCAGAACTATAAAAAAAACAAAAATTTCTTTACTCAGAGGGTTTATATGAGTGCACATTTAACTAATCAATGATGTATTTGCAGCAAAATTGTTTAACTAATTTTCAAATGTTATTTATTCTTTTGATTATGAACCTATTATAATATTTATAAACTTGTTCTGACCTATTATTACATGTGATTCTAAACTAACTATTTATCTATCCAGTATGGAAAAATGGCAACGAAGGAGTTTGGAACACCATCAGTTATAAAATTCACTGTAAAATACCCGCATGATGCGCTTAGAACTGTCTATTCGGTAAAATATATAATGATCTTAAGTTTTTATTTTACTGTAAATTCAGCATACTGTTTTTAAGGTGAAGGTTTAAAGCAACAGCAAATGAATTAAATTTGCAATGCAATGTTCCAGCCTTAACACATACACGATTCGTATTGTGGTATTTTTCTTATTTTTATATATATATATATATATATATATATATATATATATATATATATATATATATATATATATATTGGAACTTACGAAGTGACAGATAACATGAGCTGCATAGGCGTGAACTGTACAACCTGCCTGTTTAAAAAAACTGTAAGCAGTCAACTGTGTTATCCATTTATACTTGGCCTGCAATTGTCAATGTCCAGATTGGTTAATATTGTTATGACATGGATGTGTACTTAAATAACGCGTGAACCGTATGCTTAATCGACGGTTGTCCCAAACCCGTCGTGGAAGAGCAAGAGATCACGACCAACTATTGAAAGTGTATTTAAACAAAGCGACATGAAAATCTGCATGCATTTAAAGCCTCTCGTCCAGATAAGATAAAACAATTTAAAGAAAAAAGGTGGATAAGAGTTGAGCAAAATTCTCGTGGACATGGATCGATCAGATTTGATGAGAGCTCTGTGTCCACAGTGAATGCGAAACATTGTCAAGCATCGTTCGTGGCACGCATGTTGAGAAAACCGCGTGCAGGTGCCTTTCTATGAGATGAATCGAACATTCCCAACACTTCCCTTCCAAGTAGATCAGTACCGTTTCGGAGGCGGTTTGCACTTTATTGGCCGTGTTGTTCAGTGCACTCGGTTGGTCCAGCGTGTTAGGGAGCAGTTTGCGTTCTGAGGGCTTGAATCCAGCAGCTGAAACTAAAGTAGGTACATTAGTAGGAGGTGCAGGTTTGGGTTCGAAAACCGGGTGATCAGTCTTAATGGTTAAAGTTTCCAGCAAAGGGGAGGGATGACTATGAGTCAGGCTCGCTTGCTTTACTGTAATGCCGCTGTAAAATCTTGCTGTTGGTGTAATCACCAACGCAGACATCGAATAACATGCTGCCTCCGTGCGCTGCTACGGAGCCTCAATGCCGTTTGTAAAACCATCTCAATAGTCACAAACGAAGACGGACGTTCCAGTGAAAATCATGCTGTGAGAGACAGATGAAGTTGGCTGCGCAGACATTAAAATTGGTAGGAAACACTGCATGAAACGTTGTGCATAGTTTTTGTCCCATCAAGGCCTCGGCCGGAGAAACAACAGTGACAAACGTCAAGTTCGGATTAGTCCGGTCTGAAAAAAGTAATGCTTGAAAGATCTCATACGTGGTCCCCTCCGTACAAGTTTCCAAGAGGACTCTCTTTAATGTGCCGACGAAACGCTTTGCAAATGTCCTTGCTAAAGTTACGCCAGCTCTCCATGGAATTGTATCTTTTTCGATCCACTCAGATACCCCAGGATTTCAGCCGACATGCTACGCACTCAATGGTACACTCCAATTTCATTTAGACCTAAGCAATGTTTTAAGGTTATTTTTGAACTTATTATACTTCCTGGCGAGGTCAGGGAGTAAGACGTAGTGGCCAGTAATGCAAATATATTTGGACCAATTTAGCTGCTCTATATTTCATTGAAATTTGCATTTTCCTGCATGTTCAACTGAAAGCGGTAAGAAAACAGTACATTGTGCACTAGTACCTGACCGACCAAACCCACACCCCTGCTTCTTATTCTGATTCTCAGAAACGAAGAAAAATGTAAAAGGACACCGTTTTCAAAACGTTGAATCAGTTAAGGAAAATCGCTGGTGGCATTTTTAAAGCCTTAATTCAGAAGTATTTTACAAATATTATGAATAACGTAAAACATGTTTAGGCAAGTATCGATCATCTATTGGAAGGGAACGCCATTTTTGTTTTAGAAGCGGAAATCCGGTTGGCCTGATATATTTCTCTACCAGTCTTCACGAATCATCTTCGTGCTGCTCTCTCCTGGGCCAGGTCCTCCAAGGTCGCCGGGTTGATTTGTAGTTACTTCAGACATTTCTTCAAAGTGTCTTTCTGGCGTCATTTTAGATCTCCCTGACGGTAAGCAAACGTAGCGACATCTCCGTATTACACTCGTTTGGGTATTCGCTTGTCGTTCATTCTCGTCAGGTGGGCGCTCCATTGTAGTTGCACTTGCCTACGTATGGACGCTGAGGAATGAACTGAACGGTTGCAGCGCAGTTTGAATATTCGAGCAACAAGAATACCGAATTTAATCGAGTCTTTGCACTGAAACAATCAGTCCACATACATTAATTGGTTCAAATTATTGAATCAATTAATTGAATCTTCCGCCCAGTGCCTTCGATACCCTCGCAGTTTGACTAGGAGAGTTCTCCAAATCGAGCACTGTCAGAAATCTTGACCTACATAACCCACCAGTCCAATCCATTCTCTCTCCAGGGTTTCTGAGGACTTTTGTTCGACTAGGACAGTTCTCCAAATAGAGCAATATGCCGGAAATTTTGGCTTGGCCTACACAACCTACCAGTCCCAATACAGGCTCTAACTGCTCGTCAGGCTTTCTGAGGAGTATCTACAAAACAGGCTGAGTCGTTCATTATCCATATTCTGTCTAATTGGTTGTGCAATTTATATCGAGTTACTCATTATAACAAATACTTTTTACAACTTCCACTAGCAGAAGTTGTTAATAACGTTCGGGGGATTTCATTAATTTGCAAAAAAGGTGGAGTAGATAATTTATATACTGTTTGTGTAAAAGCGCTGATAGTGTAAACCTACACCTAGCCACTCGTTACTTCTTAAGTCACCACACAAAAATTCTAAAAGTCATGCCTCAAGCCGGAATTGAACCCGCGACCACCAGCGCGATGGCGACGCTCGCTAACCACTCGACCACCTCATCACGGCGGCGAGCGCTCTCTCAAATTAATATGCACGCTATTGACAACACTGCCATTTGTGGAGGCTGTCATAAACTCTCCATGAAGCTAAACCAGCTCGAGGATGAGATAAGACAAATACAATCTGCGCTAAAAGGCACCTCTAAAGCAGTAGATGCCACTCAGGAGTCCACTGAACGACTTACCAGAAGCAAAACCATCGATACCCGATCGCAGGGTATCCCAAAATCAACTTTGACAGCTGCTTCGGCTACTTAACAACAAGTACCAACGGCGCAGGACAAAAATAGTCCGCGCAAAACAAAAAAACCGTCCAAAACACAAAACTGACACCAAAAAGGTAAAAAGCCAATGGAAAACCGACTTCGAAAGATTCCTCAAAAAGGTTCGAACACGGGGCTTTGACCATTGCCTTATCCTCCACAGGAACTACTGAGATTCTCACACCAAGCACAAGCAGTGGAATCGATTCCCCAGCCGAAAATACCACCTGCGATTCAAAATCTTCGAACCCCTGGAATTCGCCGAATCGAAAAAAAAACCGGATCAAACCCAACGCATAGCCAATCAGAATACCCTCCATCATCACCAGTGCGCAAGGTGAAACCTTCGCACCAGATAGAGGAAGACAGCGTCGTTGTTACAAAAAATGCCACGGACAGAAAAAAAAGCTTCATAATACAGGGATTACCTGAATCAACAGCTGCGACTCCAGTAGACCGATATTCTGAAGACATGAACCACTTTCGTGAACTTCTGAACAATATGCTCGAACCTAATACGTCGATTGAACTGGAAAAAGCCTTCCGCCATGGAAAACGGCCCGAAAGCAAATCCGAATCAACACGTCCTTGGCCTCTGAAAATTATCTTGACCAGTAGCCAGGAAGCCAGTCTCATTCTGTCGAGGCGCTTTAAGTTACAAAACCCAAACCCTAAAAATTTTTTTCAACAGGACTTCTCACCTGCAGAGCGGAACAAACGCCATCAACTTGTCATCGAACTAAGACGGCGGCTCAGCGAGGGGGAAAATTATTTGGTTATTTACAACAACCAAGTGATCCATCGTCCATTGCCCTCCCCATGGAGAGGCCCGTTCCGGATTACCACGCAGTTGGCCCAGTAAACAGGGGCTGGTGCCTGAATCTTAGCACTTTCCGAGCAAAACGAAAACTAACATTCCTGCACACCAATGCACATAGTATATCATCGAAGCTCGACAAGCTTAAGATACATGTCTGTGAACTATCTCCTGATATAATTTCCCTAACATATACTTGATTGTCCCAACACGTGGACGACCGGGAGGTAACTATGGCTGGATACCAACTTTTGAGAAAAGACAGGAAAGAGCGGCAAGGAGGCGGCATACTTACAAACGTGAAAATCGAACTTACAGTTCTAGACAAAACTTATAAACTCGCTTCTTCTTTCGAGGCGATATGGCTATCCGTAAAAGTGCCAGGTACCTCAAGTCTAGATGTCCTGACAGTCTACCGCCCACCGAGAAGAGACCCCGTAGCTGATGCTTACCTGCTAGAGGAACTTGAAAAGATTGCTACACGGTTGAAAATCCTGATCATAGGTGACTTCAATGCGCCTCACATCGACTGGAGCTCGACCTGTGCACATAGTTCTGATCTAGCCTTCGACGGTTGTTTTCTGAGCACGACACTAAAGCTCCGTCTCACACAGCACGTCAGTTTTCCAACTAGGGTGTGCGAA
This sequence comes from Schistocephalus solidus, assembly GCA_017591395.1. NCBI lineage: Eukaryota > Metazoa > Platyhelminthes > Cestoda > Diphyllobothriidea > Diphyllobothriidae > Schistocephalus > Schistocephalus solidus. The sequence goes on along the minus strand of WEDG01002658.1, from coordinate 58,433 downwards.
GGACAACAGGCCAATTGCTTGGACCTAGTTCTCACGAAGTCGCACGACAGCATTGACGAAGTGTCGTGTCTACCACCGCTAGTCAGAAGTGACCACGTGGTACTGCGATGGGAGTACTCACTATTTTCTATATCAGCAAGACCCACAACAATCAGAAGGAATATATGGCAAGGCGATTTCGGCGGAATGAGGGCCGAACTCATGCGCACTCAGTGGGAACCTTTATTCTTTGGAAACGTAACCGAGGACTGGGGAACGTTCCGGGACATACTGCACAGGCTCATGGAAAAACACTGTACAATTTTGAGAAAAAGGTTAACGAACAGACCGCAATGGCTTTCGCAGGCCTTAAAAATCGAAGTTAACAAACAGCGGAGATTGTGGAAAAAATCGCTTACGGACGGAACTCCTGCATCTCTAAATGCGTATAAAATGCAGAGAAATCGGGTCAAGGGTCTTATTTTTAGAACAAGACAGGCTTTCGAAGTGGACCTGCTGAACCGGGCCACCGTGAACCCGGAAACTGTTTTCCGGTTACCTCAGGCAGAATACATGGAACAAGGATCCAATACCCCTGCTGAGGAACGCCGAGGGCATTGACCTCACTGAAGAAGGCTAATCATCTTTCGGAATTTTTCCAAGTCTGTTTTCACAAAGGAAACGAGATACGATCACCCTACCGATGGCTTCGAAGTGGATACAATAGTGGAGACTGTTAATTTTACCGAGACTACTGTCCTCAAGGAACTTTTGGAGTAAAAGGAATCTAAGTCTCCGGATCCCGATAAAATACCTGCCAAGCTGTTGAAACAGCTCGCGAGAATGTTGGCAAAACCACTCTCTACGCTTTTCCAAGCATCCTTCCAGACCGGAAGTCTACCAGCCAAATGGAAATCCGCATGGATTATGCCGCTTTAAAAGGGTGGTCAGCCTAACTTCAGTTTGCTGCAAAATCATGGAACAAATAATTAAGCAACAACTAATGCAGTTCTTCGAACAAAACAATCTGCTATCCGAAGCCCAGCACGGTTTCCGTAGAGGTAAATCCTGCGTCACAAATTTGCTCTATTGTTTACAACGTTTGACTGAAGCGGTTGATAGTGGTAATACGGTGCACGCAGTCTATATAGACTTCAAAAAGGCTTTTGATAGCGTGCCGCACCACCGCCTTCTTTATAAACTCAACCGCATAGGCGTTAGAGGTAAACTTGTGACATGGATAGAAAACGTCTTAACTGGCCGCTCACAAACTTTGCATATCAGCGACAAACAGTCGACTAAAGTTGAGGTTGAGAGTGGTGTTCCCCAAGGCTCTGTTCTCGGCCCTATACTGTTCATTGTCTACATCAACGATTGTTCCAACGAACTCGTTTGCGATATTGCCATGTTTGCCGATGATCTCAACCTTTGGCGCGTCATTCAAACTGCGGTTGATGAAGAGAACTTGCAGGCAAACTTAAATCGACTCCAGAAATGGTCCAATGACTGGCTCTTGCCGTTTAATGAGAGCAAGTGCAACATCATACGAGTCGGGAAAAGCAATCCTTCTAACCGTACGGTTAACAGTCTGAATAGCATTCCATTGAAATAAGTGGATGTCCAAAAGGACCTTGGAGTCTGGATCACGCCTTCGCTTAAACGCTACCTACATTGCGCATAGGTAGCGAAGTCAGCCATGTCGATTCTGTACCTCGTTAAACGAGCTTTTGCAGCCTTCACTACCGACTGCTTCGCTAAAGTCTTCGGAACATTCGTGCGGCCACAGTTGGAGTCCGCTATCCAAGCTTGGAGACCCTGGGCAGCGAAGGACATCAACATCCTCGAAAAGGTCCAAAGGCGAGCAACCAAACTTGTCCTTGGACATGGCTCATTGCCTTATGAAACACGGCTGTCGAGTCTCAATCTCTTTCCCTTGCACTATAGACAGCTTAGAGGGGACCTGATACTAACATTCCGCATACTACGCATCCAGGACTGTTGTCTCGTGCCAGTGGATTTCTTCGAGTTAGCAAACACAAAGAACTTGAGAGGTCATCCTCTCAAATTACCTGTGACTGGAGCAAGGCTAGACACTCGGAAGTACTTCTTCTCCAAAAGAGTAGTCGAAGCTTGGAATAGTCTTCCTCTGGATGTTGTAATGTCCGACTCCTTGGAGGTTTTTAAGCGAAAGTAAGATCGATATAATGGTGCGAGCTACAACACTAACTGAAAGCTGCAAGTGTGATGTCAGAAAGTAAGGCATTTATGATACTACTAGTTATATTTGAGTAGAATTTTTTTTGTTGGTTTTTTCGTTCGAGGGCTTGCATTCTCCCAATATTCCCATGCCGGGGTCTTCGAGGTCTTCGATGCTTAACTTATTTACACACCTTGGTGACACCGTGAGTATTCGCATCAGCTGGACCTGGCGACCGTCGTCCATGAGGTGTGTGAACATTATCCCCTGGTTCGAACCACAATGGACCGAGGATGATCTGGACATCTATTTCAGCCTTTGAAATCCCTCAACAGACGCTGCAATCAGCAATGAAGCATCATGTGACCTCCGAAATGCCCCCCGTTGGACCCCTTCCCTCCCAAGGGCCACAGTTTTTTTCTCCTAAATATCACCGGGAGTTTATTTTCACTGTCTGCTCTTTTTCAACTTTGTTCCACTATGTTGGCCTCGCCAACCTATCGAGATAATATTTTTTTGATACCACAACTCGCATGTACAAATAGGGAATTCAAAGGTGACTCACCTTCATCTCCCTCAAATATACTGATACTGATTCCCGTCCGTTCCAGGACGTACATGTCCGGGATCCTGTCTTGTTATCTGAGCTTCAGTATTCTGCGGAGGCAGCTGGGATGGAAGTTATTCAGCTTCCTTGCTTTTATTATGTAGACAGTAGCGGCCTCTGCACCGAAAACGATAGTCATCAAGAAGACGGCCTTCTTCATCATCATTTTGTGTTCGGTTGGCGATTCCACACGGAAGCCTGTTGTCGGCCGATAGCTAGCTTGACTATGGAGATAAATATAGGAACCTCGTGATCGATTTTCATGTTGCATTACAGTATGCTTTCCAGACAAGCGAAGGTTTCCACATTTTGTCAGTTGAGCACCGTTGACATTGATTCGGGAGCATTGTATGCCTTGATTGTTGGCGGCTGGTGCATGACAACCGTTTTGGCTTTACTGATTGGTAATCCAAAAAAGCCGCAACCTGCGGCGAAGAGGTCCATGCTCCTTTGCATTGCATCCTTCTTACCAGTGTTAAGAGCGCAGTCGTCCTAGAAGAGCAACATGTGGACTGAAGCCGTAGACACGCGCGTTGCGGCCTGCATACGCCGACTGTTGAAGAAGGGCCCATCAGTTCCAAAGGCAATGCGGATCTCAGGCTGCACATCAAGTTAGGTGTCCGGCAGTAAAGAATGTAACATGAGACTGCAGAGTTTGGGAGCCTGCATCACTCCGTTGCTCACTGCGAATGCTTTGGATACCGTCCTGTTGTCATTGACACGTGCCAACATCCCGCCAAGAATCTGACGCACCATGTACGTGAACCGCTAAAGAAAAGCCGAATTTCCGCATGACTTACCACAGTCCATCGCAATAAACCCTGTCAAAGGCTTGCGTCAGGTCAAAATAAGTAGCGTAAAGGTGGGTTCGCATTTACTGGCGGATCTTTTATAGCTCACGGGTGGCGAAGATCATTTCAGTATTTTCACGGTGTAGGAAGAATTCATATTGGCTTTCCGGGTGCAGTCCCTGCTCTAGATGAACGTTTTAACGATTGAGAACGATAAGGGAGAAGACCTTTCATGGCGATTTTGAACAACGAGAGGCCTCTGTGGATATCGCTGTGTTGTCGGTTCCCCTTTTGCTTGTTGAGATGAATGATGATTGCGTCTTTGAAATCCTGAAAAACCTGTCCTTGGCACCAAATCTCCCGGAAGACTGTTGTGAGTTCTGCTATCAGTCGGGCCCCACCGCGCTTTGTAGAATATCGGTGGGATTGCTTCGGATCCCGGTGCTTCCCACTGGGAATCTGCAGCACGGTCCATATGGTTTCTAGTAAGGAAGGCGGCAGATCCTGGTCATTGTTGGTTTCGCGCGGGGATGGGGACTGTGGGAATTGATGTTTGTTTTGATTTTTACGACTACGTATATGGCGACCTGCAAGCCGCAGTCGGCTGCAGAAGACGTAATGCCCATCGATTGTTAAGGGCACCTTTTCTACCTCCTTCCTCCGCGAGAAAGCAAGCAGTGCTCTCCCTAAGAAAGTCTGCTTGGACATCCAAGACGGCTGCTGAACTCCACTATGGGTCACGGTTTCATTAGTGGGAAAGCAACCCGAGTTAGCACGTGCCACCTACGGGGTTGCTGTCTCCCCCACAATCGGACTTTTTGAGAGGGAGTGGAGGTGCTAAGTTCAGGAGTCAGACATATCGGGTGTGGAGGCACACACAACACCGGATACCCTCACCTGGTTTAGCCCGCTGGTATTGACGGTCGCACTGGACAAGGCCACTTGGAAGCTCCCAGCTTCCACAGGTGACAGTTGGGTACAGGAGCATTCACCACCTGCGCGAGACAAATTTATCGGACTAAATAGTACTAACTCACTAACAAGTACTCCTACAGCCCTACATGCCTTCAAATTTAGCATTTAACACTGCACAATAAGCATGATGGAACAAATAATTAAACGTGATTAAACAAATGGAGCGAACTAACTAACTAACTAACTAGTACTCCTTCAGCCATACATGCCTTCAAATTTAGCATTTAACTCTACAAAATGAGCATGATCATAGGTTAACTCTTCGCTTTTCTAAAAAAAAATCGTGGTGTCTGTCATGGTGGCTTAATTCACGGAGCGATCAAAGGAACCACGACATGTGTGCTGCGTCCCGAAATTTAAAAGAAGCTGGAAACCTGCATAAATAGTATCACATTCTGCAGCCCTAGGATTTACATTATAAATGGATATACAGTGCTAACAGTTGACAGTCAGAAGTACTTGGGTGTGTGAAATTCATTGTCACGCAAACAGAAAGAGAACTGCAAGAAGGTGGCCTTATCAGTCAAGTATGTAGGGAGGGAGACCAGTCTCCCTATTTCATTGTTGGTTCCACGTTATCAATATATATATACACGATGCACGGTCCATTGAATTGCGCCAACCTTAAAATCAACATGTGCTTCTCCGTGCCTAGCAAAGTGTAAACTCACTGACTCTGCATCTCCCGCCACCGAAATAGCTATCTAAACTGTTGGACCTCTCCCTTGACATGCGACAGCTATCGTTACAGGATTCACTGCCACCCAACCCCCACGGCGTCAGTCTGTTGATGTAACCACTGTGCCCCTTAACCCTCAAGCTTGACAATCCCAACTCTTACTTCTCATTTCATCTGACGACGGGTTGGTGTAAACAGCCTGAAAATTCACGAGAAAACCTCGATTTCACGACGAGCCTTCTTTCTTCATTCATCATCTCGGAATGCACACTACCTGAACTATTCAAAATATTTTTCGGCGTCAAACACTTACTATAACCAGACGTTGGAAGGAATTCTCGCAAAGGGAGGTGGCAACACTTGGAAAGCTGAGTTTTCTCCATCGCTGTTGGGATCATGGCATCCTTCCAAAGTATCTTCACATTAAACCCACAGTGCCTAATATGGCAAGGAGGTTGCTCGCACGCAAATACGGATTTCATGTTCTGAGTGCAATTATATCTGACGTCCACAATCGTCTTCGTCGATTTGGAGCAATTATCTCTGTTTTTCGGTTCCGGTGCGATTCATTTCTACCTAAAGATATATTTGTAAACTTACTGCTGTGCGAAAATGCTACTGCCAAGGATGCTCGTATGAAGAGGTGAGCCGATCTTCAAGAGAATCTCCAAGCTCATCTCTGTCCCATCAACGACAGAAAATGTCTAAAAGATTTGCAAACCTTTCGAAAAGGAGTCTTACCCCGACGAAACATGCCTGCTGTCGAAAGGCCTAAAGCTAAGTCATAATGATGCTGCGCCTTTGACCTTCTTGGCTGGCCTCGACTCCCTCCTAATAACATCATCCATCCCTAAGGACATGCGTGCTTATATACGCAGCTGTGCTACCAGCCTGCTCCGAAAAAGAAAACATCAAAAAACCTTGTCATGGCAGAACAAAAGGAATTACGCTCTTAGAGGTCGGACGACAGTATCGTCGTTGTAGCTGCTGACAAAAGTGATGCAACCGTCATCCTGGGCAAGATTGACCATGTCAATAAGGCCAATCCAGCTTTTCATGACAGGGAGGCCTACATCCCCGTTGCTAAGGATCCAACGAAAAAACAGACTGCATCCGTAAAGAAGAAGGTGAACGAGCTCACTAGAATGAAACTCATAAGCCCCGTGGACGCTACATTTATTACTCTCAATGATCCGCGCATCGCACGTGCCTATTATCTTCCAAAGATTCACAAAGCGGACGCACCTTTTAGGATCATAATGCCACTCATTGGATCGCCTACTTATAACCTTGCCAAATGGTTATACAAACGCCTTAAGCACCTAGGTAGTGGTTCACAGTACAGCATCAGCAACTCACATGCTTTGCTACAAAGAATTCATGGCCTTAATGCAAGTTCTGATGAATGCATTCTATCGTTGAATGTGGTTGCTCTTTTTTCCCCAATACCACATAATCTGGCAATTGAGAGTATTGCTCGATGTCTAGAAGAAACGCCAACAGACATTCCAACGTAGCACCTTTTAGACATGCCCTGGTTCTGCCTTAAGAATTATTGTCAATTCGATGGTAAGCATTACCAAAAGGTCGAAGGTACTCCAGTGGGTTCACCGATATCAGGGCTACTTGCCGAGCTAGCCTTTAGTCTAGAATAAGCTGTGGTTTAAAACCATATGCCGAAAATGTTGTTTCGCTTCGTAGATGATATCTTTGTGGTCATTAAAAAACGCGAAGTGTAATGGCTGAATTAAAGTCTTAATTGTATCTTCCCCGCTATAAACTTAACTCACTATTTAAATCCTTTGCTTTTTGTTCACGATAATTGAGTAATATTTAAGTGAATTTGGTCAACAAGCCGAGGATGGCTTGCTTTTGCCATGTCACTATTGAAAGCAAATGTTTGTTCATGTTCTCTATTCATTGATTTTGTCCTAGCCTATTTATATCAAATAAGGAGCTCAAAGGCAATTGTGTATCTTTCCTGTAGTAAAACTGCAGTTAACGTATATAAGAGAGGGTCACTCCATGTACTCGACTTGGAGGTAAGCCGGTAAATTGTCTTTATGCCTTAATCTTTACTCTCTTATAAATGCAGTTATTAAACCAATCATCCTTTAACTTATCCTCAAGGACCGTATTGCCCTTCTCACAGTACAGCCATGAATTCACAAATAGGGTTTTTAGCTACAAGCAACTGCGCTGATTTTTATCTTACCTCAAATAAAAATCAAACCGTATTTTCAAAAAGGGGAGTGGCGCTCATTTATTTTAGGCTTTATTTTGTGGAAAGCAGATCAACGCACGCAGAAATGTGGTAAGCCCCTTTCGGTTTAAAGTATTTTGTTATTTCTTCACCTAACATTTCTTGAATGTGAAACAAATTTAAAACCTACGACAGAAGATGGGTGAAAGCATCCCATTGATGTTTTCAGTTTTCAAAAACTTAAATTCAGTATTCTTACTTCCATACATAACATTTTGTACTAATTTGCAAACTGTTTTTAAAGAAGCGTTCGAATCTGGAAGTAAAGCAAATTGTGTTTTAATCTACGATTATAAATGCAGTATGCAAAGTTTTTAAGCTGCTATTTTGGATAATCCTCTTCCAAGAGGCAATATACCCTTCCGTTGCCTCGACCAACGTGGGCATATATAGAACCTAAATTTTAAAAAAAATAAACAGCTGATCTATTAATCCGAGAATATACAGCAGAAAGCATACGAATATTGTTGCTAGATGCAAAGATTAACTTAAACCCTCAAAGCTGTGTCATGGATGGTCCGAATATTGGTAAATCATATCTGTGGGTATCTAGACTCCACAAGGATTTTAACTATGTTGACAACTACTGCATAGAAACTGCATTTCGTACACCTTTTGACCTTTGTAGCAGACCCTGATACAATTATCAATATCAGTATTAGTATTATAAAGTTTAATATAAGCGAGTGTTATTAGTAGTAGTAGTTATAAATAATTTACGATTTCATTTTTGTGGTGCAATAAGTTATCGTTTCAAATCAATACAGCCTTTCCTTACATTTTAACATCTCTTCATGAAGTGCTGTGCATATTGTGTTTCATTGGAAGGCCATTTTCAGTCCATGCAGAGTATGTAATGCGCAGTTCATACCCGTTTAAATAGTTAGAAGGCAATCATTTTGATTTGCCTATACAACCATCACTGGCAATAAGTCATTGAATCACTATGTTTCCAGACGAAACGTCAGACACGATCACTGATTGCGAGGACACCGTTGTCAAATACCAATCCTGTTACATAGTGGCACTAAATTATCAAATTAAACTTTTTTAAAGTAATTAGTCTTTGATTATCGGGGAAACTGTTATATTTGCTTTTCGCAGGGAACCTCAAGATTGTATACCGAATTGTGTCTAATAACGCAGACATAAACAACCGCTCACACACATTTTTACACTATTTTGAAGTTTAAAATTGCTGTTTTTCACCTGACATATTCTATATAAAACGAACGTATTAAATGGGTCCTTTTACATACTGTCGACTCTAAGAAGACTAAGGGCGTTTCCTTTTTGGAAGATATTTTGTTTACTGGTTATAAATCTCACACATGCCCAGCATATCGACACCTATTAAATACTGTTCGATTTTCGTTGTCTGGTAGCTCTGTGGTAACGCCCATTTTAAAACTCAAATCAGATTTGAATTGCACTGTGCACGTAAAATATTGTTGCAAATAAAAAGCTCTTTTTTTGGTCATTGAGTCTATACTCGTGTAGGCGTCACATAAGGTAAATGTGACCGATACAAATTTCCAAGCAGTTCCCACTACATTTTAACAATAAACGCTAACAGGACCATACACCTTCATAGCTCAAATTCGCGACACGTCTAGATTATGCAATTTCCTGAAAATGCATTCGCTGAATTGCACTGAGCGTTGACGAGACTAGTTCACCGGAAATATAAACGTGTTAACAACACAAGACCTTCCTACCACAACGAATGTAACGCGTCAATTTCACAGTAACCCTCTAAGTCTCTCACGGATACAGCGATATATTTTTATTTTCTAATGAAATTCATAGAAGAAAGAAACCACAGTACTAAATAAGTAACCTAATCCATGCAAAGCCGCTGATTTAAAGTTTCATTTGTACAAACATAACTTACCTGCAAAAAACCTATATCTATGGTTTTATTTTTATTATCTTTATATGGTTATAACGAAATCTACTATATTATTTTAACAGGCTCATCTACTGTGCATTTAATAATAAAATACTACAAACAAAAACAATATTTTCATTTTATGTATGTTTAACTGAATAGATAGCTATCACTTATGAGTTTCATTTTGATATTATTTGCGAAAACTATGGTTTTTTTACTATGATTAATCACGTAAAAATTTTTGATTTACTTGTTATGATGACCTGCATTTACTTGAAATTTTATCTGCTTGTATTAAATCAAAAAATGGTGCACACTGGTTTCTTTACCGCTTGAAGGAATTAACCCTTAATATAATTTTCATAGATAAAAAGCAGCCAAGAACATGCCGGAAAGAATTACGTAAACTTACAAACGGAGAGCATAAGACCGGCAAAAATTTCAGAAGATTAATATACAACTGTTTGCGGCTCAATCATTCTCAATGGAGGAAGTGCTAACGGTACCCAGCAGTCACCATGCGAGACAGATGCAGGCCTAACGCCCCTATCTGAAGCAAAAGGGTTTAAAAGGGTCGAGTAACTGTTTCTATTCTGTTTTTTGATGTGCTTATTAAACACCTAGTTGCCAAAATTGAGATGGGATGAATAAAAGGCAGAATAAGCCCGAAAGAACATGTATACCTCTTATGATTCACAAACGGAACTACCTTTATTTCGAAAACATTTTGACGGTGGTCCCCTGCTTAACACTTAATTTTGAAATTTCTTTGAAAAATCGATATTTCTTTGTCAATGATGTCAAAATGCTGACGACTTTGACTGTTATCATGTTCTGACTGATCTTTATCCTTTCAAAATATTGTTACGAGTTGCGTTAAAGACTTCTAAATTGATATGTCGATTGATGCATCAATCAAATTTTTTGTATCGTCTAAAAAAATATTATCTTTCATATTTAGGATAATACCGACCCCGCGTGTTTATCCCAAGATATGTCCCTCTGCTTTAGCACATGAAGGTCAATGTCAGATAACTTGTAATAACGAAACCCCTATATTATACTACTTGCTACCTGGTGGCAGCTTAACGAAAGAAACGTGGTTATCTCGTTGTGAGGAAGAGAAGATAACCAAAACGTTACTATCAAATTCTAGAAAAATTTGGCATATATATATATATAGTATGCATAGTTTATCACATAATAACTAAACAAGTGGCGGGAATTAACTTGAATAATTAGTTCCATACAGTGAAGCAGTGAATATTCATCTGGGTCACAGCCTAACGATGTGTCAATTAAAATGCCTTTTGGGGGAGTGTAAGCATCGTTATGTTGAACTTCAAAGTAATTGAATAAGGCTTAACAAACTGATAGAGACGGTCATATAAGTTTATACAGAAAATTTGTTTTGGACCATTACTTGATTTCTAGATTGGACTGCCTTCAAGATAAATTTTGCGATATTCGGAACTTGCGAATATATCTTGAAAGAACCCGCGGTTTCAATATTTACAATCCTTGCAACCAATGTCAAACATACTTTTTGACATAGTAAATTGTTACTGTAGGTTCTCACCATGCCTTTAATGCAGACGTTTTTCAATAACAAAAACCTCACCAATGTCTACAATGGATATCGGAACATTGTCCTGCAATATTACATGCTGCATATTTGTGAAATCGAGTGCATCCATTTCAATTTACCAGATAACGTACATGAAAAAGTATTAAGATATATTTTTAAGTAATTAGAGCACAGGTAAATACGACAGCATATTCAAATCCAACTTCAAAGTTTAACGCAACTATTTTGGTGAAATTGAAATTGCGGTTGGATCTCTAATTTATGCCGAAATACATTTTCTCAAAAGCTTTGTTATCTTTGTGTCAAACGTCTCACCATTAAGAGGGGACACCACATCTATTGCTGCCACTGACCACCATATCATTAGCTGTCATTACATGAAGTCTGTTTTCGGTTCCCATCATCCGAATGCACCTTAAAGACCAAATTTTATTTGAATGCCTTGTTTGCAGCTTTTGAGTCAATGCGTGCTGAATTCACTAACATGGAGGGTAAACATTCACTGACTTGGAATGCTAAAGAAATCCTCAATGCTTCAATTTGAAGAACCCACCAAGTTGGGCACCACACTTTTAGGTACCGTCGGAAGCGTTTTTCGTTCGCCAGGAAGAACAGCGATGTTTAATTATCCTAATGAACCGAAGATGATGTTAATTATCTTCTTAAAATTAAAGTTGACGAACACCTATATCATCTCTGCTGGGTAAATATTGTGCGTAAACAAACAAATCTTAGACAAATGTTTCCGTAGGAAATTTCTGTGAGACTTTCAGTTTCCAAAAAGCAGTATTACTGTTTCAGCTTTATATTCTTCGGGCATAACTTTGTTTTTTCTTACGTACATAACTTTTGACTTTCTAAAAATAATGTGTTAATTCTCTTTTTCCTACTCTGCTTAACATGTTTGACACGAGCTAGTCCAATGAACATCCAAAGTGCAGACATACAAAGACGGAGAACAAGGCGGGCGGTAAAGAAACACCTCTGGCCTTCTGGCATAGTTTCTTATGAAATAGAATCACAATTTACGCGTGAGTGCTATCAGTGTTTAAAGTCAATTGTATCAAACAAACGTTGAAGTATCGAAACAAGATATTTCTAACTTTGCAAACTTAAGCTTATCCAAATTAATTTGTTGTTTAATTAGCATACAAAATTTTCTTAAGCACAAATATTCACGTGTTATGGCGTGCTGATGTCCAGAACACATTTAGGCTGGTTGGTTTTGGTTTTATTTTCTTAACATGCTATGTTGAGCGGTTTCAACACAACAATACAAAATTTTAAGAATAAGCAAGTGACTATGCAACACCATGGATATGCATTGAGAGAGATTAATTCTAAATTTCATAGTAGAGAATTGGCACTGTAAATTAGCGTACGACTGAAATGCAAATCTGAAAAGGCACATGAACCAACGTATATGACCTATGCAGCGCTTCATAAGCGCCTCAATTTGAAATGATTGTGTAAAATATCCTTGCGTATTATCTTGAGGTTCCTTGAATCCACAAATTCAGCACTTCAAGAAATGCATAGTAACAAAATTTGCCACTAACGAATTTGGCAGTTTTTCGTTTTTAATAATGTGCACTTGGTGACTCTGTTGGTCTTTTTCGAAAATTCTCTGCCTACCCTTCACTAAAGTAGAAAAACAATAATCACAGAAATGTAACCCTTTAGCAAAAGTCCATGTTATTTCACTCGTTATCCTTTCGAACTTTTTAAATTAACAATTACTCCGAAAACAACTGTTTCCAGGTAAAACATTTGAGTAATTAAATATTCTTTACAGTGGGCAAGATGCCAGTTCAATTGGTGATAATAATAAGCCCATACCTCATACACTAGCATAGCTGTGATTCATGACGTTATATCAAGACGAATGTAAACGATCTGCCTGGTTGCATTATTGCCTAAGTAAGAACGCTTCGTACACGGTCGAAAAGTGTGTGGTTCTTTACACCAGCAAATACGCAACAAGCTCTAACCAGTTCGCTTAAGGCTGTTATATGGTAAATAATACGGACATCAATCTGTCACCTTATCTGCCGGGTAAACGTGGTTATTAATGAGACACCGTGAAGACGACTGCAAAATTTGTACTTGCATTTTAGAATCTATATACGCAGAAAAGTTAGTATTAACGCAAATTGCTTACTAAAAAGCGCTAAGCGTTCGCAGGAAATTCCAAACTTTCAGCACCTATCAATACTGCTTGTTTTTTAAGTTAATAAGTAAGCATTTACTTGCTAACTGGATGGGTAATTTGGTTTTTTATTCAACTTTTCTGTTGTGCGGTCCTACGGGTGATACGAACAAACAAGGTGACCCAAACGGAGGGTTTCCTTATAGCCATCTGTGACTATTTTAAGTTACTACGAAAGTAATTGTTTCGTAAATAAACCCATAGCTTCGATAACCGCACAGAAATTCATCGTTACCAAAAAGGTATCTGCAGCTGATTTTGAGGTATCGAGCTGTATCCAAGGAGTTCAGTCCCGATTCAATATGGGCTAATACTAAATTGTCATGCTTTTGCGCGAGAATACTATACATTTATGTGCTAAAATAAGATATTTCTGTGTAATCTTAGTTAAAACTTTTTACTTAATAAAATTTCGTTTTGTTTAAATTTGACTAAGCCTCCTCCAGGGCGATGTTTCTGAGTGCAATGCGAACATGGGAAAGTCTCACGTGCCTTACGTTTGTCAAGCGGAGCCTCACCACCAGTCTTGCATATTATTAACAATAATGAGTTGTGGGTAAGTGCTTCGTTAATTACATGTTAACTGAGCTGGTGAAATGACAATGGCTTAATATCTAAGAGCCAAATTCATCTGGTAAAAAAGCGTCTTTATTGTGAAAAGATATGCATGAGAAATGAATCCTTGATAGAGTGGTGTTCCAATTTAGAATACGTCCAAATTGTGCTTAGATGGAAACTTATAATTTAGTAACATTCTGCTTGCACGCCTGTTTGAGATTACCCATTTAAAATATCTGAATCAGCATTGTGACAATCTCTTTCCACATGTTACATCCTGACTACGTGGATCTTCTGGAATTAAAAGTGATTTCCAAAAATCAGGCCATTTACTTAAATAAATTAAACATTGATCATAAGTATCTACATGAAGTAGCCTGATGGGGATCTACTTTTCAGGTTTTCAGGGATGTGTTTGGCTAGATTTTGTGAAATTCCAAAGTTTGTTAGTTAATGTTTTCCATTCACATCAATTACAGCTTCAGTTGCATGCTGAAACTTTAAAAAGTCGTTTGAAATAATAAATAAAATCGATAGTCATAAAACTTTTAGTATTTTCAAACACCCTAGCTAATAAAATATCCAAAACGAGCATAACTATTGAATATTTAAATATTAAAGTAGTAGATTTGAAGGCAACTGAATTTTATAACAGCCAGCAAGTGCCTGTCTCGCCCCACGATATGGAAGATAAATCTAAGTCCAACACACTTAAATCAGATGAACCAAGATTTCACTATAGAAACTTTCTTATAAAGTAAAAAACGGCATGTCGGCTTCTAAATTTCTGTGCCGTAAAAACGAGATTGACCCTCTGGTCATGAAAGCTTAAATTCGAGACACGTACCGTGTAATTTGCTCCATAGCCGCAAATTATTGTATGCACGGGTAATGAATTCTTGATAATGTGGATAGCTACTTAAGAAGAATTTCGCAGTCTGTTTAGATGACATTTCAATATTCAGTGATAAGCTGCTTGCAGTCCAATTTGAGACAAACAATTAGAACAGTATAAATCAGCTTGATGAAAATATCTTTCCAAAGGATCCTTTCAGACTTCGGGGATACTCCGGAAATTCAAGAGTTTTTAAAAGCATTGATGGATACAAAATTGTGCCATTAACTGAGAAAAGTTAACGTTAATCATAAAACTCAACAGGAACTTGACTGTTGGTAAACAACAAGTCGAATTTTCAGGGATGTTTCCTGTCAGGATTTGTGGAACACCAAAAGAAGATATATGGCAGTCTCTTCGTAGTACTAATTCCTGGTCTCAAATTAGCTCAAAAATACATAATGGTGCATACTTTTATATTAAACCGTCGTTGAGAATACTAAAACAAATGATTTGGAGTTCAACTTTGAGTATTCATACACACAAATGCTAATTACTTGTTCAAAACGCACTAAAAGATATATTAAATTGAATCAGTAGAATTAGATTCCAGTGCAGTTGATAACAGGCTGCAACGGACTGCCCCGCATGATATGCTTGACAAATATATGTTAAACAAACTCTACTCAGAAGATCAAATATTTCACTTTAGTAACATTCGTATAAAGGACAAAACGGGAAGTCGACGTTTACATTTCTGTGCACAGAAAACGCGAGTAACCCATCTTATCACAAAAGCTTTTATTTGAGACACGTACCATGTCATTGGACTCACTAAGTCCTCCCTCCAGTTAACGCGAGCCACTTAAAGTGGTTCATCACTAAATTGATAGTGCGCTGCGCGATTCCGAATTTTGGGCATACAGAGAATTCCAATCACAATATGTTTGATTTCCAGACGATCGGCAAAACGTATGCGGTACGTAAAATGGCTACCTAATCGTTGTGCCTGGATTTCCCCTGATTCATATCTTGGTAAATATGTTTTTCGTTTATCGCATGCTTTTTACTTTGGCAAATACGGGAATGTAAGCAAAATTGAGATATTTTTGCACGATTTAAAGAGGATATGAGAGGATAAATGATATCATTGATTATGCTGATGGTGTTGGTGGCTATGTTTACAGGATGTAGGGATGTAGACATTGTTGGTAATTTACTAACGGGCTCAACTAATACGGACAATAAGCGCACGTTAACAGTGACGCTATGTTAACAGTATTGAAGCATTGCAAGATTTATGCTGCTGCTTTGCAGCCACTTATACCTGTTGTCCCTTTCTGGGATCTTGTATACATCTTACTTCATAGCTGGCAGGTTTTGTTTCTTTTTGCTCTGCTTAGGTTTTTAATTTAAATGAAGAAATCATATGAATCTTCCAGCGTTTTGATAAGGTCCTTCGTATCTTCTTGGTCTGTGATGTACCACAACGACATCCTTACACGAAACTGTAGTCCTCATGCACCCCCTCGCTTTTTGTTACAAGTGAGACACTCGGTTTTAGTCCAGTCGTTTCCGGTAATGCATAGCTACTACAAACATATCTTAATTCTACAATGCTTGAATGCTCAATCCATTAATATGCACTTACCTTTAATGAGTTTGAAACCATTTTTAACATAAATGGTAGAGCTGCCTCGATTGTCTATACCCGCATTACAATGAGGATTAAGTCTGTGATTTTTATAAAACCTTTTACTTGTCTTTAGAGAAGATGCGACTTTAATAGATAAATTGTATACCGGTGTAACAAATTAAGCCTAAGTAAGAAAACCAACTTATGTTTTTCGCAAGGGGACTTCAGCAAGTGTACATCGGTCGTTTTATGTATGCTGATAATATTTTTAAAAATAATCAAAGTAAAAGTTCAACTAGTTTATTTAAACCTGCTTACCCACCTCAACTTTAATGTTATGAGCAATCTTGATAAAATAATGAAAACCGTGTATGATAACATACGAGGTCTGTGACACTGCATGCATGTTAAGTATTGTGAACTCAGTTTGCTGAATGTTTTGCAGGAAAAGATTTCTACTGTAAATAAATATTTGTCCAGAAATATAGAGAACGCTCGTCCCTATTGAATTTAACTGGCGCGAAATCTTTCTTTGTTTTCTGTACACAGTTTTTTCTCTTTGTGTTTTTCGTTTTTAATTAAACAGCGATACATTTCAGGGCTTATCATCGACAAAGTATACCATGCAATTTGTTTCTGCAGTTAAGTAAAGACGGAAAGCAAATGAGAGACTTCTCAAATTAAACTTAATTATATCTGATTAGTAACGTTTTCTACCTGAAATGAATCCTTATTTATATCGGCAGAGCTAAAAAACACTGATCTTTTAAAAAAGCAAAAACATAAAACCTGTGGAAATAGTATGAAACTAACGGATATATTGTTGATACGTTCCTTGAATGTGCCAAACAAACTTTCAGCTTTGAATGAGTATGGTCCCTTTTGAATCGATATGTTTTCAACGATCGCCATTGCTATAGTGGTTATGACGATCATAAGAAGATAAAAATTTGCTGACAAGCAGACACTTAAAAGCAATCATTGATCCATATGGATCAATTTTATTTTCAGAATTGCTGAAAAATAATTTGGTTTCATTAAACAATCGTTCCGCTTAAATTGGTTCTGCATTGTGACTGTACATTAGTTATGACATAGCATCTATTTCATTTGTAGGACATTTTTTTGTTTTTTTGCAGGTAAAATGTCTATGTTTTGAATGATAAGTGTTACGATCCAGGCTAATCAGAATGATGCTCAGGGAATTAAATACAGTTTATGGAAAGTTACTGAAAATTTATTAATTTAGATGTGAGTTGCCGTACATGTTAAAACTGGAGACTGGGATACAGATCTTTAAAACAAGCCTTCCAAGAGATGTCAAACTAAGTTAATGTTGTTAAATTTGAATCAAATTAGGTGCTGTTCAAACGTGGGCCGACAAAATGACAGTAAACCTCACAATATTTCTATCGCACCACATTGTGAGAGTAAAGGAGCCATCCTGCACGAAATAACGCATGCCCTGGGATTTTGGCACGAACAAAGTCGACCGGACCGCGATAGTAAGTTCTTGCAATAAGCATTTTGAGTCAAAAAGTTTATTTGAATGGTTCGCTTCCTATCCTATTGTATATGCTGGTAAATCGTGATCATATGTTTTCTCTACGCTAATCCTTAATTAACATAATTTGGCACATATAAACTTTAATTGTCATTGCTTAATCAGGTATTTGCCGGTGTTTAGATTTTCTATAAAATATGTTAAATAATGTTCTCAAGTATATTTAATAAAAAAATATTTATTTTCATTTCCAACAATATCTAGTATGCGTATTGTTCTTTTTTTATTTTCAAATTCTAGATTTCGTTAACGTTAACTTTGGCAAGATCAAATCTAAAACTCAGCCTTACTTTGACAAGAAGACTGAGCACGAAGTGGATTCCCTTGGCGAACCATATGACTACAACTCAATTATGCACTACCATAATTTCACTTATACCAAAGAGGCAGGTAAAAAACGCTAACACCCATTCAATGCTGTCCACGACCAAAAATTGGCCAGCGTTTCAAGCTAAGTGTGGGTGACGTAACACAGATGAACAAGCTCTACAAATGCCCTTGTAAGCGTCATTATTTTACCTTAATTATCACAATATCTTTCACATCTCTCATAGTTCTTTCTCCTTAGATTCACGTTAAGGATATGCCCAATCGCTTGCTTTTTCGGTTTAATAGTTCAACGCTGTTCGTTAAGGATAGATTTTATTTGCTGGCTGCATGCCAATAAGGCTTAAGGCCTAATGAGGGCCACATACATTTTATGTTTCAAAATTTAAAGAAATGCGGACAATCTTCTTTTTTACATTTATTGGTAGAAACATCCATTTTCCTTGTCAATGTTTCTTAGATGGGCTTTTTCTACACAGCAGCGTAACTCTTTCCTCTTTTGTGTGCACAATGCTTGCAAGACGTTCTATATTTATTTTGCCTTCACCTGCTTGTACACGTATGCTTACCTCAATAAGAAAGCATAACGTTTTTTTCAAAAATATGATTAACTTTAAGTAGTTATCTTGAAGAAATGTAAGCTAACATTTTCAAGTCTGGAGATCGAGGTAGTTGGTTGCATTGAAAGTTTTATTTCATGTCACATATTTTCCTTAAAATTCCACACACTATGATTCGTTTTAACTACCAGAATCTTTCTTCCATATTCAAATGTTTGAAAATTAATAAGCTTTATCTTTAAACGTATTGTCGTTTTATTTAACAGATAAGTTTCGTTGAGCTGACTTTATTTATTTTGAAGCCTTTGGGCAGACGTTTATGGAACCTACTGGTGGTTTTTCGTATCCACCAGGGGACATACTTCACCTGATCGCAGATGCAAAAGACAAGAAAATCCAGCTAGAATTTCCAACATATCCAGAAATATCGCCTGGGAACGCGTTTCAGTCCACAACCCAAAGTTGGATCCCTAGCTCTATTTCTAGCAACGTACATCCATTCGTCTGCCGTTGATGAATTTTCGCACACAGAGGGGAAATAATCGTCGTTAATTTTACGCGTATGGGGCTTCTTCCACCTTCACATGGAAATAACTGCAGTGAGGAGAATGTTGAAGTTAGGGATGGATATTATCCCACATCCCGCCTGATTGGTAAGTTTTGAGGTAAAGCGAGCCTTACCTCTAGTGGCTGTTAATTAGTTCCTTAGTTGCTAAGCCAGTGTTTAGTCTCCATTTAGGATAACAATTCATCAGTGTATGGTCTAGTTTACTGCACAAATACACCCTCTTTTTCTGTTAAAATTGAGGTGACACATATTGTTGGATAATATAGTCGTGATCTAACTGCTGAAATTTGCCTGTTTATCAATACCTTTTATATGAAAGTATTATATGCATTTGGTGCAATTTGGGATACTATATTGTGTCTACATGTGCAGAACATAATCCTACTTTTGGCTAAGTTGCCAGTCATGGTTAATTTAGGTATTTAAAAACCATAAAAGTATTTTCGAGTGTTGTCGTCTGATAGCTTATCTGTTCGATGAGATGAACAAATTAGAAAGAGATTTGGAAGAAGCAGGAAAAAGAAGCACTGGAAAATAATTTGACGATGGTAGTTAACAACTTAATATATCCTATATTTATGTAGTTTGGCATAACCACCATGTATTTATAAAAACAGTACTTTGGTTTACATGTTTTATTTACGCTAAAAATGCATCCAATTACTTGAAAATCATGGCATGCACCTTGGCATCCTTATCAAGACAAACGCATCTAGACATTGACCTCTGTACATAAAACAATTTTTTTTACCATTTTTGTTGTTAACAAAACAAGCTTCAATGGGTAAAATCTGCCTACTTCTTGAATAATATATTAACACGTTTGCTCCATGAGGTCTAGCCATTGTTGCATTTAGTTAAATAGTTCGTCAAATACCACTGATTTTGCCAGCTTTTTTCTAAAGTATTACAGCAATGAATAGGCAACCATGAATTGATTTTTCAGAGATCATTCCCTTGCTTTAAATTAAAAAAATATATAAGGAATACCCAACAGATAGTAGGATCACATGCCCATTGATATTAAGCCGCATAAATTTGCGTTCATGTAATTTTAAAAAATGAACCCCATACGATAGTTATTATTGGCTGTACTGTCAATAGTGCATCAACGATTACATATAAATAACCACAGTGACTATGTTTAATCTATTCCGGTTTTTTTTTAGGTCGCTATTGCGGGTCAAATCTTCCAGAAACATTGGTAACGTGGACAGCTGGAATGTTAATTGAATATTCAAGGTCAGCAGGGCAACCGGCTTCTGGATTTAGCACGTTCTACCATGGTAACTAAAATTTTGATACAAAGTGTTCACACACCCTTTACTTAAGACAATTGAGCCGGTGTAATTATCCTTATTAAAAAGTTATCAGAGAACAATATTTTATTTAGAAAAATTGTTTATTGACATCGAAAAATTGTGGACTGAGAAAGATTGTTATATTTATTAAGCTAAAAAATGACTTTGACAAGATTTCATACAAAAATAAAAATAAAGTGAAAGTTATCATACGAACTGGGGCAGAAAGATGGGATTGTTACAGTTTATCAATGCGTATGATTTGGCAACGTACTAACTCGTTGTCGGATTTCATGCAGCACCAGTTAACAATTAAAAAGCCATTTATTTCTATTGAGGTAAATTAGCAGAATTCCAATTTTTATTACTACAGCGCCCAATGCTCACATTTTTATGGAACTCCAAGAGAACTGCATGCAAATTTAAGACAACTTAGAAGAGTGAAGGCCTTTCAATCGTGTAAACTGAAAACATGAATAGTTGGGCGTTTTATTGTTTTTTTCCATAAAATAAAACTTTGAAATGCATTTAACGAATATCCTGCACCAAAAAGTCCACTTATATGTTCAAATTGCGGAAAATTGAAGAATTTTAATTAAAGTTGTTAAAATTCCCATTACAAGATTCAAAAGACGACTCGGAAAGCATACGCGTTGCTTTCGATAACTTATCTTCAGGCCAGTACAGTTATAGGGAAACGTTGGAACGTAGTAGAAATTTAAAACATGAAATTGATAATATTCGTCCGTTTGTGTGAGTTGTCTGAGAGGTGTGCATAGAGGGAGGTTGATAAGAAACAGTGTGATAAGAAAAATTATGATAAGCGGCAGTGAGTGTTTGGTAGAGCCGTTCCAAGGGAAGGGGGAGGACAGAGATGGCGCGGGAGAATGCATGCAGCTAAGCGGCCGTTGGCGAAGCTAAGCACGGAGCTTGAACGAGGTACTTTTTTGCGCACAACACCGGCTTCTTCAACCAAATGACATTCGCTTGTGCTGCTGCAAGTAGACGTTGACCCAGTTGCTTTGGTTAGCTTGGTGGAACCATATAAATTACACGGGAAGCTACGCTGGGGTTTACACTATGTTTGGTGTCAACAAGACTTGACTTTCCAGTTGTTTCAGCCTTGCTGGGAGGTGTACTCTTATTCTTTTGAATTGGTGCCGACTTGTGCGAGCAAGATAACCTGCTCCACTGGGGCAAGTAAATGAGAAAATGCACATGGAGGTGGTCTGAGCCGGCAAACTATCCTTACCTTCGCCTCGTAAAAGAAGGGTTTGTTTAGAACACTATCTGAAGTAACGCTGCTGGGAACGTTTGTGTAATGCCTTTGTTAAGCGTCTTTTCAGGAGTTCACTAGCCATATCATCTTGAAAGGGCACTTTGAGGAAAAGAGTTTTTTTCTTCGAAATACACTTGGCAGGTTTACACCGGTATTGCGACAAGATGCTTTGTAATCAA
Source organism: Schistocephalus solidus (assembly GCA_017591395.1). NCBI lineage: Eukaryota > Metazoa > Platyhelminthes > Cestoda > Diphyllobothriidea > Diphyllobothriidae > Schistocephalus > Schistocephalus solidus. Next base: position 36,444 of record WEDG01002658.1, on the reverse strand, counting down.
CTGATCAGGGTTTTCATTCTCTCGAAGAAGGTGCTGGATCTTCCCAAACTCCTCCTCAATACAATCTTCCAAACAAATGTTTATAGCCGTTTGCGCTAAGCAGTGGACTATATTGCGTTTCTGTTGGAGAGTTACGAAACTGCCAAAGTTCTTATATTGCCCAGACCAGGTTTTCTTTCGATAAACGCTCCTTCGGATTCTGCCATCTGGTCTTCTCCTTAGAAGGACATCTACGAAAGGGAGTGAACCTGCTCTTTTCATCTGCAACGTAAATTTGATCGACGGATGTGCTTGATTTACAGTTTTTAAGAGTTCGTCTACATTATTTTCTTTTGTGACAATTGCAATGATGTCGTCGAAGTATCGGCCGTAGTACCTTAGCTTATTGATTTGTCCGCTTATCTTTAAATTTATCCAGCTTGCCCATTGAGACATTGGCTAGAAGAGTTCCAAGTGGCGAGCTCATAGCAACGTTGTATATTTGTCTGTATAGCTGGTTGTCAAAAAGGAACTGCACATTTAGCGTGCATTTTTGTGATAATTATTTTAGTGCATTTATTGTTATTCATGTTTCTTGCTCACTGGTCAATAGGAATTAAAAGAGGTAATCAACTGGTCAGTGACAAGGACGTTTGTAATAATTGATGACACATCCAAAGATAGCATCCTCTTTCCAGTTCAGTTAACGTTTCTGATGTCTTCAATAAATTTTAAGGAATATCTGTAGCGGCCTGGCACTAGCTGACGTTGTACAGGCTTAAGTGTATCTGCTTACCACTTTGCTATGACATGATAAGGAGAGTTTCACATGTCTAGCATCGGATGAAGATGCAAACCTTCTTTGTGGGTCTTCAGTAGACCATAGAGTCGAGGGATGTATGTACCTACTGGTCTGAGGCGTTCGAGGTCATTGCCGCTTAGAAAACCACCTGCATGGATTTGTTTTAGGCAGTCAGTCAATTGTGCCTCTACTTCATCGTTGCAATCCTTTTCTTTATGCAATTCCTTGAATTTTTTTTGGTCGGATAGTATGGAGTGCATCTTCGTTACATAGTCTGATCTGTTTGTTATAGCGATGCTTGTTTCCTTATCTGATCCTGTTATCATTATGTCTGAAGAGAAGTTATCGAAAGCAACGCGTATGCTCGCCAAGTTGTCTTTTGAATTTTTTAATTAGTAAATTCAAGCGAAATTGTATCCTTTATGAAAATGTAGAAAGGATAATTTTCGGTACAACCTGATAGGTTCACTTTACTACTAAAAAAAACAGTTTCTAACGTAATATGACAATACATTATAATTAACTTAGAAGTTAACACAATGAACCTGATAAACATATAACGGAACATAGGGTAATAAGTTTTTGGAAATTAAAACAGAAAATCATTAACTTCCTTAAACAGAGACCATTCGTATTGTAAACAATTTAAAAAATATATAATTTGTCGAAGATATATCCATCAATCGTTAATAATAAGAATAGCTATTATGTAGTGTTAATCTTTGTTCCGGGATGTGCATGCAAGCACTGACAGCCAGAACTAAATTTCATAAATTGAAAGTAGACAATACGCAATAGATCATCCTTTAACACTAGCATCATTGTCAGCGCAAGCCACTGTTCTTTTATTTTCCTACACAACCAATTAAAATAACTATATGCGTTTATTAGTTATTATCTACTGCATTCGAACGTTCGTGTGATTTTCTCAAAGGCTGATATATTCGATGTCACAAGAGTTTTGTAGGATTGTAGTTGTCTTTTTTCACAGGTCTAACATAAATCAAATTTTGTTCCAACCTTCAAATTAAAATTATTTTGCGTGTGATTTATTCGTTATGAACGCTAAACGCTGTGGTCTGGAAGTCTGTCAGATGACGGGAGTATTAGCTTCACTAGACAGAGAGGCGCACTGCAATAACTGTTTCTTTATGGGGCCTTTATAGCATTAAAACCAAGGCTGGATTCTAGAAGCCACCTCTTTTGTGTCATTTTACTGGTGGATCGAAGTGTGTGGGGCTTCGCCCCTCCCTTCTTCAGTCTACTTGACTCTATCCTGAAGGAGGGCCCAGGTAGTGGAGAAGAGAGTGATGTAGATGAAGTTTAAGTTAACTATCCCTATAATCCAGCGCAAGTCTTCGTCCCCGCATCACAATGCTGCGGAGGTCATGGTAGATATCGTCGGACCACAAAGCTGGAACTGTCATATTTTCCTACAAATTAACAATCGGATTTTTAGCTGAGGATGCTTGGCAGTTACATAAGGGCCCCAAAAATAGTTGCTTAAATTAATCACCCCTACGAAAGGTTACACAGCCATGAGTGATGACATGCTTAACGCAAGCTCCCTAGCGTCAGTCACGCGATAATTCTCTCTGCTTGGCCCTGGATTCCGAACGGACATAAAGAGGATTTTACATAACGTGATGCTCAAGTCTCATATCACTTTGATCTGATTCGCAAACAAGTCACCTGCCCTGCGCCTTGCCTGTTATGAGGCAGATGGTAATCAATGTCAGACACACCGTGAGTTGCCTTTGGAGGTCATAAGAACCCTTTAACTATGCATATGCATAAATGTCATCGCAGTTGAAGGCACAGTCCCTTGCAGTGCGTTACCAGACGTGTTTTAAATAAACCTGTTCTAATGAAATAAACGTCAAACATCTTTATTTGATACACAAGCTGTCTGCAGCAGCCACATAAATGGGGAAGAAGGCAACATCTCAAGCCCCGGCTACCCGGGATACAACCCTGTAAACAGGACGTGCCTTTGGACAATTACAGTTCCCGAAGGATTCTCCGTTCTCCTTACTTTTGAAGTTTTTGATGTAAGCTACAAGCTGAGAAATACGGAACTTGATTCAGAGATCTGTTTGCATTAATTCGTTTTAACAGTGAAAACCTTCGTAGTCAGACGCGATGAATCAGGATGTCGCACATGTTTAGTTTATTACTGAAAAACTATTTCATTTCTGTCTGATAAGCAGTCTTCAAATATACTCTATGATATTTCACTAACTTACAATTAAACTGGATGGTGTTAGTGACGGACAGCCAGTAAGTTTCCTGTACAACGATATGGAATTCACTAATTTTTAAAATTTGTCTGAATGTCCTGTCCGTAGGCTGCGCTTTTGCAAGCATGATTTGCTTGAAATTATCATTTTTACATTTAGAATACAACAAATTCATAGCTGATATTTTGTTGAGATCTAATTGTATGATGACGAAAGATATACGAATTTCTATTCATGCTCCATTGGCATCTCTCTTTCACGGAGGACGTAATTTTGTGGAGGAAATGTTAAATATTATTGACAGCAGTTGAAGGTGCTTCCGAGTTTTAACTGCCATTCCGCATGTTCTATGAATTAAGAGCGTACGTGTCTTGACTGTCAGAAAATTCGACTAAATGTGTCAACAGGTTAAGGAATGCAATTTCTGGTGAGGGTAAGTGCGCGGTTGTTGATGACTTTATTGTGTAAACAGAGAGGCCGCATGCTTATTCTTAAGGTGTACTCAGCTATTCAAACGTTGTGCACGATATTGTTACCAACGTATCCGGATGAGCAGAATATGCTTATAAATATTAAGTGCAGTACCGACCGACATTAGTTTAAAAGGCATGGTGAAGGAGAATTTAATTCCAGAATGGAAGGTGTAAAGATAGTGCATACTTACATGCGCATAATTGTCGTCCATAAGCTCCGTATGGTTCGAATACGAAGAAGAGAAAGATTTCTGGGTAGTTATGTTAGCTATAACAACAGCATTGCACACGTTAAGAGAAACTGTAGAAACAGATTTTTCAACATTTTGCCTTGAACTGAAATTTCATGAAATATGTGCTAAATACAAGATCTAACGGCTAGTTATTTCAACTCCAACGTGCAAAGTAGGCTTATGGCTTAGCGATGCGTCTAAACAACCTAATAAGATATAATTTATTTGGCCATTTCTTTAGTCGTCAACGAATATGACAAATCTGAACTTTCCCTTTACTAAGTTAATTTTTAATAACCGCAGACGTATCACATGCTTACTATGTGGATGAAGTAACTTTGAATTACGTACTGCATAACCGCATCCAATGATCATAAGTCTTTATTCTCTGCGTTTTTATAAAAGAACGATAGTGTTAGTTTGATTCTTTTAACGTACTCTATAGTAGAGTGGTGATGCATTGCATACGCCAGATCAAAATTCATTAACTGTTCTCCATCAAAGTTAGGATAAAACTTATATCGTCCAAAAATTTGATTTTTATAATCCACGTATCTTTTTGATAACTTTTAAACCAACTTGCAATGGTGTTCTATTGATTGTCGAATACAACCTTAAAAATAAGAATGCATGAATCGGAACTTGTAACCAACGCACTCATTTTTCTCAGCTTGATGATGAGCAAAACTGCCGATATGACTTCTTACAAGTCTTCGATGGTAGTTTTAAAACTTCACCCTTGCTTGAGCAGATGTGCGGGGACAACTTACCAGAGCCAATAACGTCAATGGGAAACACGTTGGCTTTGCGTTTAAGTCAGTTATTCTCATTTTAAAAAATTGGGATTTGCCGCTAAGATTCAAAATGGTTAGTTCCTGCTAGTGACAAATCAGATAAGTTATCTCCATACAATATAAGACAGAATAGATGTTCATTATTAGAAAAAAAATAAAATGCCGTATTTTGTCTAAATTTAAGAATAAAATCGATGTTTTAAAAGTGCAATTTTTTTTTGTTCAAATTTATTCGTTGTTAAACCTTTTTTAATTTAAGGAATAAGGAAGACGCTACACATGCTTTCGAGTATCTTCTTAGCTAAAATAAACGTCTGATTACCATTAATGTTGGAAAATATAATTTCCATTCTAAACGCAAACATACCAATTGACTTTGAATTTAGCAATACAAAATATGCAAACGCGTCTTTAGGTCTGAGGCTATGCTAACAGATAAATCTTCCTTACACTTTCGTAACAAAAATAATGATTGGATTCCAGCAATTCAAAGAGCATGATATGCATACTGTCTGTGCGTTTATCCCTTTTTCTGACACACGTTGCCTCATTTTTGAATTAACCTTTTCTATCTTTTTTCATTTCTCCGTTATTTATTCTGATCATGTCACTTGCACACAGATGTTCGTGACATCTTGCCAGAGAGGCCAGAACACTAAGACCCACAAAGACAAAATATTCACTCGGTCTCGAATACGTCATCATTCAAGCATGATTTCAATAATTTCGATGATTTATCGTCGAGCCAATTTAATAATATAAAGGAGGGTAGAGCAGCAATGGTTCACACAACCAATAAACAGTTAGTGTTGGGAAAAACGTGTTGAGGGCATTGACACTTCTGCTTCCATCATGTACCTTAGATGAGGGTGGTTATGTCTGAGGGAGAAGAGGGGGACTGGAAGTCATGTGAGATGAGGGTGTGTAAGGGAGGTTTTTGACCATTATCTACGTGAAATTTATGAACAAGCACACATGTTTGCACTTCGGCCAATAGACGTGGTAGGTGTGAAGCCACATACTCCGTTAATCTGCGGCCAGGGCAGCTTTATAACCTGTTTCTACGCTTCAAGCGAGCACAAGCTTGTTTATAGCTAGCCGAATGACTACTGTATATGCCACCTAAAGTTTACGTCCAGGGTTGAACAATCAAGAATGTTCGTTCGCAGACCTAGACTTGTCGAATCTTTATATGTCCATAATCGTTGAATAAGAACATCCTCCTTGAATGCAGTATACAAGTGTAAGTTTATGATGATTTTCTAGTTGCAAGAAATTTTTTTCTTAGTTCAAATAACACAGATTGATCATAGCGCCAAAGTGAATCACGGGTGTGAGCACATCTGCGTAAACTTTAACGGTGGATACAAATGTCTGTGCAACGTTGGTTACAATCGTCTTGCGGACAGAAAATCTTGCAAGTATGAGTAACCTCTTCTTCTCATTTTTCTCTTTATGCTACAAACTAACCTCGTGTTATTTCCATCCTTTTGAATTCAAATCCTACAATTGACACGCTCTGTCTATACATTTAGTAATTATAGTATGCTGTAGGAAAACCCCCAATGCAAGTTCCACCATGGCACAATTTTATGGCCTTAGAGTAGATGATTGTGGAGGCCACCTTAGGGCGGACAATGGTTACATAACGAGTCCTTGATTCCGGGCCGAATACCCACCAAACAGCAGATGTTCCTGGAGGATTGAAGTCCCCACTGGATTTTTCGTCCTTCTCACGTTCCTGCAGTTTGAAGTAAGTGTTAATGGAACAATTGCATTTTCTGCTCTAAATACAAAGATGGTCAATTCTGTTTTTCAAACTATTAAATCAGCGGTGGCCGCGAGTCGTTATTTATATGCATTGTATGAATATCTTTTATATTGGGTGGTTAATTTTTTTTATTGGAAATCGACATCTGCACACCTCTTATCACCAGGTACACTAGCAGACGTCATCTATATTAGCAACCAGTTTTCATGACTAACCGATGAATTTCAAGCAAATACTTGTAACCGAATGAGGTCAGGTGATGTCATTATGCTCTGGTTAGTGTGGACATATTTGTGGGTAATGACGGGCATATCTTGGTCATAATTATATAAACGTGTTGTATTCCGATCTGGTATACGATTGAGTGGAATCGGCACTGATTTTTCTAATAAAAGTCGAGTGTATCAAAGGAGGCAGTGGGCGTGTTCATGCTGGTAGCGGTCTGGGCGCAGGACACTAACAATCGGATGAATTATTTTATAACAGCTCCAATCTGCGTTGACCTTAGGCTACCTCACTCGAGCTCCTGGGCCCTGTTTCCCGACAGAGACAAAACACCACAGTTGCAGTGGCCGACAAAACTAAGTAGCACGTCCACGTATGCCAAAAGGGTTTGCAGGGACCAGGATTCCGTACAAAACAAAATGGTGTCTTGTATTCCAACTGCTTGGGTGCCATTGAGGTCTGAATATCATTCCTTAGATGAGACTCGATGAATTCCGTACGACAGTAGCCTTGCAAGTCACGGCTTTCAGTGCAACAAGCTTCATTCATGGGTATATTATTTATCATAGGTTATAAAGCCCGCTGCGTTTCCTGAGCTCGTAGGCCCGGATACGACAACACTTCTCCATTGCAGCTGAAGCAGTTCACTTCCGGAGACAGTCAGCAACCGGAATAACAACTTAATGCATTTGCCTGACCTGGTTCCCTCACAGCACACCAGGCTTTCACATAAACGGGGTTGTGAGAACATCAGACCTTACATGCGAGTTGGGCCATAATAGTCACATTAATAAAGGATATTCAGCATGCATCCGAGGCCACAAATTGCCACTCGATACCAGCAAACACAAAAAATGACTTCGAGGTCTGAGCGTCGTCATGGTCTCCAACGCGATATATTTATAAGAGTAAGAAATGTCCTTAAGTACTTTGGCGATGGAAGCCTCTGTGTAGAACTCTGTATTTATTTCCTAGCCCAGGCAAGGTTCGATTTTTGAGCTCTATCGATCGGCCGATGCTAGATTCGGGCGCAGTGGCTGGCAAAGTAAATCGGCGCCTGTGCCACAGCTGAACTGCAACCTTATACCACACTGGGTTTTAAAAACAAAAGCATACTTACATTGATAAACACTCACCGATATTTCCCGAACTCACACATCCCGCTCTGCCTTGGGGTTCACTACCGAGCCTCGCTAGCGGCCGCACGGTGGCCATTTAGTATATGAATCAGGTAACAAATACCGACATAGACAAGGAAGAATGAATTGGCTATTCCTGGCTCATAACCCGTCATCAGTCAATCATTTATAACCTCAGACGGTGGTTCACCAGAAGCAAGGTGCCGCGATATGTTGACCGTAAGTCAAAAGCTCAAACTATTGATCGACGGGCTCAATGTCCCGTGAGATTATATTGGGAACCGGGAAATTCATTGATCCACGCTCACCCGGTTCACCTATGGCCATTCCTTTCTCCCTTGCGTTTTTAATCTGCCTTTTCTACTTCCAGCCACTGTGGGGCTAAGGGCGTGTCTTGTGAATGAGCCCCGAGGCAGAATGGAATGAGTAGGTTCCATAAATGATCACTGAGCCTTCATAAAGGAATTTTCTTATTGGCGATCAAAACGGGCAAGACCAAGAACCCATAGCGCAATGGTTGTATATTTGATCAACAAGGTGTGGGTTAGAAACTCGAGTTGGGCCCCTAACTGGGGTTAGTAATGAGTGGCTGATGACGGCTAATGAGCCAAAAATGGCCATTTCAAGCTCCCATGTCTTTTTCGGCATGGTAAAAGACTGGCTTCTCGTATTGCACATGTGTAACTGCTATTGAGGTAATGTGGTCAATTTGCCCATGATCACGAATGCCAATAGCGTAAGAACGTCGGATTCCGAGCCTGTGATGTGTTCGTGCGGTGCTAGTGAGTATATGTGGGCTGATGACATTAACATATCAGCGTTTTATGGCAGATTCCAAAAGACACGAATGCGGCCGAGTAGACTCATGGGGTGAATCAATATACGGCGGCAGTTGAGTTAGTGGAGATGAAGATGGTGAGTTTTGTCAGGGTATTTTCTGGTCCTGGTTCACTTTCCTCCACTAGATTGATTTGCTATTGAATAACCAGTCTGAAATCCTATTAAACAAAATTTTGCGATTAAGCCCCTAATTTTGCGATTAACGTTTTGGTTTCAGTAACGCGCCAAGGCTACCTCTTTCCCACTGCTTGAATATTATTGTGATTTTCAAATTTACCTTTGCAGTTTCCATAACAAACTTGTTTCAGTAAAGAACAACATTAGTTTCGGTTGAGGTGACTTATTATTTTTTTAAATTGATACTGTTCATATGTAAGGTAACAGTACGTACAGCCAGGATTGGCAGTGCCGGGAGTTCATTGGTCCATCTGCCGTTTGCGACCTGATCAGTCAGCATCGGTGGGTTTCAATATTCAAATTATTTTTTTCTTCAAAGCAGATTAAGTTATACTGTTTTAATAACCACCGGTTATAGCGCTTGTGATAAGCAAATGGACGCAGTCGTTTCTCACTTTAGTTCACATTCATTTGTGACCGCTGCTAGGCATATATTGGTGTCGCTTTAGTGGTAGAAGTTTAACAGCAGGCGTATAATTCTGAAGTTTTTTATAGCCAAGCCAATGGCAGGCATGCGAATACCTTCCATTTGCTACTCTGTTTTAGACTTCTTCGTATTTTAAGCCCTTTATATTATTATCTACATCGCAGGTGAAATATAATACATAAGTTCCATTTAATGCAAACGTACCTTTATTGTACACATCATACAAATATTGCTGCTCATCATCTTTGCTAAATCTACAGATATGAAAAAATTAGTCATTTATGATCAGAAAAAAAGATTTTCTTAAACTGATTCACAATAGCTCTTTCTTTGTTACCATCATTTCTGCAGCGAGAGCATTGCTCGCTGTTATGTTCTCAGCAGTCTGTATATGGTGCCTCCAGAATGCAGTATCTGGCTGTAAGTGAGTAAATTTTGTGTCAAGGAGGTAAGAATAGGAAAGATTTCAATATGGCGGGTAAATCTGTGTTGATAAGGTTTATAACAAAATGAGTGTTATCATGGATATCATACGTAAAGAGGATGCAATTTTTTTTGGAGTTGCTGGCAATAAATAGGATGTCATTAGAAGATGAAATATTCGAGGAATATGAGTATTGCGTAGAAAAAGAAGAGCACAATAGGGTTATTAAAAAATGATTATTTTCATACATTTCGGAGGTTGCGATTGAAAGTGGTGTTCCCCAGGGCTCCGTTCTTGGCCCTACTATGTTCATTTTGTACGTCAACGACTGCATCAATGAATTGGATTCTGATGTTAACGTGTTTTCGGATGATATTAAAGCTATGGAGGGTCATCAGAACAGCAGCTGACGTAAAGCATTTTCAGGAAAACCTAATCCGACTTCAACAATGGTCAAAGAACTGTATTTTGCCGTTCAATGAGAACAAATGCACTATTCTACAAGTCGGTAGAAATAGCACTCCGAACCTCATGGATTACTGCCTGAATGGTATACAATTACAAGAAGTTGACACGAAGAATGAAGTCGGAGTGTCGATCTCGAGCTCCCTTAAACCCTCGCTGCATTGTTTTTAAAGGTAGCCAAGTCTGCGATGTCAGCCCTGTACCTTGTCAAGCGGGCTTTCTCTGCCTTTGATGAAGACTGCTTGGCCAAAGTCTTTCGAACTTTTGTGTGGCCGCAATTGGAGTTTGCTATCCAAGCTTGGAGACCCTGGACCGCGAAGGATCTCAATATCCTCGAAAAGGTTTCACAGACGTGCAACGAAACTTGTGACTAGACAGGGCTCATGACCCTATGAAACTTAATTAGCTAACCTTGATCTCTTTCCCTTGAGTATCAGGCAGCTACGAGGTGACCTGATACAAACATTCCGTATCATGTGCGGGCAGGGGTGCTGCCTCGCACCTGGAGATTTCTTCCAGTTAGCAACAACCACGAACTTGAGAGGGCATCCCCTCAAACAACGCGTTACTGGGGCCAGACTGGAAACACGAAAGTTCTTCTTTTCCAAGTGAGCGGTTGACGTTTGGAATGCACTGCCTCTGGATGTTGTTATGGCAACTTCCGTTGACCTTTTTAAGAAAAATCTGGACCAGTATAGCAGTGCCCACTATCATATCCACAGATATTTTTAGTCACGTCCCAGTTGAATCACACTCTTATTATTTTAATACAACGTTTAATATTTCAGTACAATTTTATTATCATAAACTCGTCGCATATTCCTTACTCACGAGAATATAGTCAACCACAATAAAATGTACTCATGCTACTCGTAATATGCAAGTACACATTTATGTTTACTCTCTTCGATATGCTTATTTTCCGCATGCTATTATGCAAACCAACATTTTTACATGTGTATGATGTACCAGAGCCTTTATAGCCATAATGTAACCAAGTGGGAGTTCGAAGGCGTTTGTCTATATTTCCCTTAATAAACTGAACTGAAAAATACACATGCATGAATGTCGAGCGACGCGACAACCAGGCCGCGTCAGCTGCTATATTTCCCTGAGGGAACAAGAGCATGGTTCGGTCATCTTTTACAGGGCACCAGTTACGAAACATAAATTAAAGAATAAATGAGAAATTTTGCATAAGCAATCAGCTGGAACATGGTTATCTGCAGTTTGAAATGTGATCAATACGTCATTCCGGGTGTCGATGATTAATAAATTACCTGGCTCAAGTCTGCTATGACCCATCTTACTTCACGTGAACTTCTTCATTCCAGCCTTCTTCCTCTTTTTTAACCAAGGCGTGTCCTAGTTAGCAGCAAACCAGGAGATATTATATTATAAACGTAAGGCAAACATATGGAGATATTTTAAAAAAGCACAAAGGTATTGTTTACAGTCATGCAGCCGTTGAGATACGCAAAAGGCAGGAGTTGTTGCGAAAAAGATAGATAAATTCAAAGTGCTCTGGTGTTTAATCCTGCTTAAATTTCGCAGAGCTTGACCGCCTCACAATTTTCAAAGCTTTTCAGTGCTTTTAATGACAGGTCGAACTTGTCAGCCTTGGACTGATCGATTATTTTCTCATTCGCTGACTTGGACTTTGTATGGATGTTTGTGCAGCTTGACGGCCGCTGGTGTTGAGCAAATTCACATCGCTAGCGGATGCTTGTTAGTTACCTCCTCTTCCGGTGGGTTCATCGCAGGTCATCTTCGCTTGCATGGAATGACGAACGACTTTACAGGCTGCTCGACGGTCTAGATGCGTGTTGATGGAGTTGGCACGTGAATACCATGCCTCAAGTTTAAAGCATTTAGCTTTTTAGTTTCCCCGGTTATGTTTTGTCGCTGTATAAATATGTTCGCCCAGATATCAAAGACGCTGCAGTTTCGCCCGCGCACGATGTGTCTTATTTTAATAGAGGAGAGATATCGATTATTTCAAATAACAGTTTAAATGCTGAATTGTCAGCGCAAAGATCAAATAGCATTGGTAGATTGACGTGATTTACGCAGGTTGCGCGCGCAGTGCTTATAAAGAGATCAGTGTCGAACATAGGATGATGAGTATGCTAACAATTTTTTAATCGGAAAGATCGCTTTTGACAGTAGCCAATGGACAGTTAACAATTCGGGACAATTTAATAGACATTGCTTGAAATGCTTTTATGTTAAGTTTTTTTGATTTCCACCTATCCGTGGTAGATACATTCTCTCGACTTCCTTTTGGACCGCAGTTAATATTCACAATCATTTTCCATCTTTTGATATACGGCAGAAAATATAATTTAACGATTATACAGTAATGAGGCGTGCAATTAATAATTATCGCCAAATTCGTACTAGCTCAGAACATATGACTGAATATGGAACATAACAAAGCAAATCAATTGTCTTTAATGGGATCACATCATGTTTTTTGTCGTGTGTTGACGGCGGGTCATTTTAAGTAATTTCGCTGATGAAAACGCAAGCCTGTAGGCGTGCGTAACAACAAGATGCGGTGTTTCATCATGCAGTAGGACATGAACACAATATTCGGCCATCAAGGCATTCCCCTTTGCCTCCTCATAAGGAAATAATATGTTTATATCTCCACCGGTTTGCTACAGTATCCCTCACTTTATCTAATAAGCTCATTAATGTTAGCATTCCTTGCGGGATTAGTAGGGAAACACAATATTTCGTTTACAATAGGAGAGCTAAAGAATAAGCTGAAATGGCAACTTTTCATGCGGTAGCTATAAAACGCAGCGGCGCTTTCAAAACGCATCCGTTTTACTTTTAAAAAGAAAGATCACGCAGAGTGTGTCTCACTGTTACTCCCGTAAACGATCAAAATTAAATTGCATCAGGTCAGCTACAATGGAATCTGGCAATCCGCTCTCTTATCAGATCAAAAATTTAAAATGAGAACCTACTCACCTGGCAACAGATGAAACACATTAAAAAGACAATAAATACGTTTAAGAAAAGCTTTTCGCAGTTAATTTTTTTCATTACGACTCATCCACTAAGATCTTGCTTTCACCTGTCCCATATTTATCGCAGAAATAACCTCCATTTAATTAGTTTGGTCACATATTATGTTCTTGTCAAAAATGACTATTGTATTTGTTTTCTATCAGCTTGTTAAATATGTTTTTGCGCAATATCTGGGACAGCCACTTGCATGCCCGCCCACTTTTCAGGTGGAATTCCCTAAAAGCTGAATCATCAGCAACACCCCTCCCCATGGAAGTGACTCTGTTGGAATTCATTGCTTGCAAAACTGGCCAACTGCATATATTTTATTGTTTCTATAGGATATTTGTAATTCAAAATCCTCTTTATTTTTAAAATAGGTGGTCAGGTTGCTTATAAAATATGAAGTACAGACTTGCCCGTCATGTAAATATCCAAATTAAAGGATGTCTGAGCTGTTATGGGTGGCAGATACGGGACAAACATGCCACTACAACTTTCACCAGGACCCCTGGTCCACATGAAGTAACAAGCAGTGTACACTACCAGAAAAAGGGCTCTTCTCGGTTTCCACTGATTGTGGTGGAAGTGAGTCCGAAATACAATCCTCGGAAATAATTTGTCTTCATAGTATAAAGTACTGGGTGAAGGCCACTGAATGCTGCTTCAGGAAACCGAATACACAGTCAACACGTAGCAATCCAGCTGCTTTCCAAGGCACGGATTGGGCCGTATATTCTTCACTTCTTATTGCATGCACATTGAAAATATTGGAAGTTACTGAACCTTTTGTTGGTAATTTGTTTCAGAGATAAACTGCTGCTTATACTGACGTATTTTATGTTTAACCGCTTTTACCGAATTTGATTTGGCAATGCATACATCAGACTTGCCAGCAGTTTGTCTTAGAGATGCTTTACCGAAACATAAAAGAACCGTTCAGGGGAAGAGTACTAACGTGAGTTTAATGTTTTGAGGAAATTAAATACTTAATCATCAAGCTTTAGGACTTGCATGCCGAGAATCGACGCGTAAGATAAACATGTGCTAACATTACATCGTTATTGCTCAAATTTCATCGAGTTACTAATATATTCGAAATACCAAACACTGAGGAATCGTTCTCAGTGGGTCGCATCAGACGTTTTTGGCTATCACCCACCACCAATCAGCAGATTTCAGAATTTTCATGCAGTTTTTTATGTACACCAATTTGATATCTTCAGTAACATTGGAGGGGCTCTCCACGAACAATAAGGAGCCATGTGACGTCGTGCCCGGTGTTCCTTTAATGACGCAAATCTTATTTGCAATGGCATACTGAGAAAATTGGCTCACAGATGTCACAGAATATCTGGGCATTTAGATAACAATTTTCAAGATTGGAGTTTTGCGTGCAGGTGGCATGTGCATAACGTGTATCTTACATTAATATGTATATCCGTTTCTCCTATTAAGATTTTTTTATTGTCATTCCAGGCTGCTCAAATTTCACTTTTGGCAAGACGCCCTCAGTTAGACAAAACAGTTGACGCAATTAACGTTTGGAATCTCCGCAGTACCTCCGAGTTTTAAATGAGGACTTTCACGACTGATTCATTTCGCTGGTCAAATAGCGTAAACAGTTTTTAGATGCAGTGCGAAGTAGACTCCAGTAAAGATAAAAATGAGAGGTGGGTATTGGAACATTTCGTTATTGTCGCAAATTCGGTTTTCTCACAGACGACTCCTTTCTAGGTTTCCTGGTAGAAAGATACTCATTTTATTAGTTTCAACCGCGTGACTTTATTTCAGACCACGAAAACTAATCCCCCAATCTCTCCCCGCAGTGACAACTTCACTGCATAGGATATGGACGTAGAATGCTGGCTAACCATGAATAAAGTGAATCATGGTAAGTGTAGTTTTCACCTCGTGTGATAATATCAGCTTCGACATACTTAAAAGTACGACCGGGAGCCGTAAATGAGCCATAGCTGGACGTTATCGTCATAACTTTTCACGTGAGCCAGTGCTGCATATTCGACCGTTTGCGTTTAAGATAGTCTTCCAGTTTCAATAACATAGTTGTTTTGTCCTCCAATTGATAAATTCGGTAGATTGACTTTGGATTTCACCTGACGCGGTTGTTGAAAGTTTGCTTTCATGACCAGGCACCTGATAAAATGCCTCCGATCTGTGTGCATCTCTAACTGCAAGTGTTGGGAGAGGACGATTGATGGCTTCCGAGCCATTCGCCGGTCAACATTCGGGGCCATTTGAGGTTTGTCTTCATCAAGTTCGCGGATGAAGCCGCTGGAAAATTTGCACGAGTATGTCTCATTCTATGCACCCATTGAAGATATTGTACTCCAGCAACCTCGTCTTCCACTTGACTGCAATGCGTCTGGATACGCCAAAATGGTGCTCATGCATTTGTGATTGATTAATTGGTTGATATTGAAACTCAGAATTTGTGATGTCTTAGTCACTATCCTTATTACATCAGATATTGAGACCACGCAATCTTCGAAGTGGATGTGGACGCCAATGAAAACCCGTTAGTTGTATGCATTTTATAAATGACCTGGGGTTGTTGAGATATTTTTGAAGGTAATCACAATTTGTCTTTTGATAATGGTGGATATCTCACAGCTAGAGTGAATAGTATTTTGTTGACGGTCTCGGATGTTTAGCCACTGCAAACGTTGCAGCACCGCATCAGCCACAGGTCATGATGTGGGTGATCACATTGGTGTGCCTTTCACCTGCTTATATAGATAGATCTATTAAATATTGTAAACTGTACTAATGACATAGATACAAGCTACAAACAGAAACATTTTTTACAGATTTTTTTCCTGCTACCTGACGCAGAACTGAAGAGCTCAGCTTCTCCGTGGGTTTCCTGGCCTACTCTTTGAGGTTTCATTGTACATGAATTACAAGGAATATTCAAAAAACTAATTTCTGAAATAATTACGCGAAGGACATGCAGTCATGTGATCCAGATATAACGTTTAAGTATAAACCCCGATTTTCAATAATAAGTTAGCTCGAAGAAGAATATTGGTTATGAAAGTCTGTAGGCATCTAGCATCCATCAGTGTTTTAACTATCTTGACAGCTGTAGAATAGAGAATACACTACCTTCAGTTTACCTTTTGAACTTTGAACCAAAACTCTGATGGAATTTTAAAAAAATTCAAAATAATTATTTTTATCATAATTGTACAATATATATATATATATATATATATATATATATATATATATTAAAATGCGACAAGGTTTGAGGTCCCGTTATCTTATCGCGTTCATCATCTCCTGAAGAAGACGATCAAGAAGAGGGGGCGAGTTTATGGACAAAATTGTATTTGTACTGACGTTTCGTAAGCCTTTTCGCTTCCATCTTCAGAGTAAAGTGCTTGCTGCTCCTGGTGGTCTTGAGTTAGTCAGTCTTGCCGTATTATATCCATGGTGGACGCGTGAACTTTGACCTTTCCGATCGCCGCTGACTTCCTTAGACATCCCCGAGGTTGAACGTCGGCGGGCTCGCGTGACTACTGTCCCCTTTGGAGCCGTCGTAGGTTTAGGCAAGGCAGCGTGCCTGTTGGCCTCCCCCACGTCAATTAGCGGACTGAGCAGTCGTTGCTGCTCTCGTGAGTTGTTATCCGTTTTACGGGCGCATTCGTGAGGCAGTGTGCCCCCTAAACGGGCCCCGTGGTAGATGCGTTGGACCAACACGGGGGCCACATTAGGGCACGGCAGGTGTTATTCGGGTTGCGCTCCCATAACAAATGCCGAACATAGAGGTGTGGTGGCATGCCTAGGGGCGGCTTGGACTTAGGGGACCCAGCCGCGCCAGCCACCTGCGTCCTCTCCCGCCTCCGGTCTTCTTGACTCTGTCTTGACACCGGGCTCAGGTGGGGGAGGAGGAGAGAGTGCGGTTAATGCAGCGCAAGTCTACTATCACTTTAAACTAAATGACGCGCAAGTCACCGTCCCTGCTCAACTTTCCCATGAGCATACGGTGGACATCGTTGGACTACGACGGTCGAACTGTCGTGAGGCAGTGTTTGACTTTGGTCATGTGACCTTCGGCCGCCACCCCGCTTTTCCGTGAGCCTTGGCTCTCGGTTCCGTGTGATCGTTTGCCTTATTGGCCCTGGCCAAACTGATCCGAGCCGTGTAAGAAGCGCCTGGTAAGCGTGATGTAAGTCTATAGCTCGGTTGAGTGTACTAGTCGAGGACTCAGTCTTGCCGCGTGCCTCGTATTATATCCATGGTGGACGCGTGAACTCATAAACCAGAATGCACTATCAGACAGCAAGTCATGAAGCCAAAAGACCCGCTACCAGTGACAGAACAATCAGCAGTGGTCTACAGCATACCATGCCAAAATTGTGATGCAAGGTATGTTGGTGAAAACGGGCAAACGCCTGGGCACAAGTTTGCATGAACACTAACTTGCAATGAACCGCAAAGACAAGTTGTCTTTGGTTTATGGTCACGCACAACAGCTGAACCATGATTTCGCCTTTGACAAAACAAGGGTGATTGGCCGAGCCAATGAAAAGATGGCCAGATTGGTGCTCGAGAGTTGGTCCTTGACTGGTACACTCAACCGAGCTATAGACTTACATCCCGCCTACCAGGCGCTTCGTACACGACTCGGATCAGTTCGGCCAGGGCCAATAAGGCAAACGAGCACACGGAACCGAGAGCCCAGGCTCACGGAAAAGCGGGGTGTCGGCCGAACTTCACATGAACAAAGTCAAACACTGCCTCACGAATGCGCCCGTAAAAAGGATAACAACTCACGAGAGCAGCAACGACTGCTCAGTCCGCTGATTGACGTGGGGGAGGCCAACAGGCACGCCGCCTTGCCTTAACCTACGACGGCTCCAAAGGGGACAGCAGTCACGCGAGCCCGCCGGCGTTCAACCTCGGGGAGGTCTAAGGAAGTCAGCGGCAATCGGGCAGGTCAAAGTTCACGCATCCACCATGGATATAATACGAGACACGCCGCAAGACTGACTAACTCAAGACCACCAGGAGCAGCAAGCACTTCACTCTGATGATGGAAGCGAGAAGGCTTTCGAAACGTCAGAACAAATACAATTTGGTCCATAAACTCGCCCCCTCTTCTTCTTAGTCTTCTTCAGGAGATGATGAACGCGATATATATATATATATATATATATATATATGACAAAGAAATTATACCATACTTGCGACAAGGGCTCTAGCTTAAAGCCCAGACACGTGTTTCACCAATGTTTCCGCTGCTGCGTGACAAACCGACGTGGGGATCGGCTCCTCGGTGAGTCTCCCAGCATCTCTAAGCGGTTTCTGGTATATATATATCTTTTTCCAACATGTTATATCCGATATAAAACGACAATATTACATTAACAATTTAAAATTCTGACAAATTTTAGAAGATTAAGGGCTTTTTTATTTTAGAATATAATTTTTTATAGGTTGGAAATCTTACACGCCAAAAATATGGATGTGCATTGAATACTGCTCGATTTTACTTGTCTGGTTGCTCTGAGGTGACACCCATTTAGTAACTAAAATATTGTTTGAATTGCACTGTGAACCTTAAATATATAGAGCCACATTATCTAACACAAAACCTTTTCTTTCTATGTCATTCTGTGTTTGCTCGTTTAAGCGCCACATAAACTTTGGCCTATAAAGCGTGCACGCAGATCTGACTTATTTTTAACAATAACCTCAAACAGGGCAAACCACCTTTCATAGCTGAAATTCTAGATACGTGAAGATTATTCGCAGTGTGGTACTCAGATTTGCCGAAATTAGTTCACCATGAATTTTACGCGTGTTAACAGCACTAGACCTTCTTTCACAGCCAATGGAGCGCAGCAATTTCACAGTTAACAATCTAAGTCACTCACTTATAAAGCGAAATATTTGGATTTCCGTAATCGATTCATAAAAGGAAGGAAACAAAGCACTCAAACATCAAGCTTATCCATCCAAAGGTCGCTGATTTAAACAGCAGAGTTTGAAGAGAGGCCATTTAACTGTCAAGATATATATATCTATGGTTTAATGTTTAGTTTCTTTATATGGTTATAACAAAATCTACAACATTTTTTCCACAGGTTTATCTTATTTGAATTAAATAAAAAACTATAATAAACATTTTTTTCATTTTAAATGTTTATGACTGAATACAGAGTTATCACGTTTTCGCACGTTTGAGTCAGTACCGAGGAAATTTCGAAGATGAAGTAGATACCTGGTACCGGTGAGTTAATAACTCTATGCAGCTTTTCTAGTTGATCCATTTGAACGATAAAAAACCTTTTATCTACACAGTGTACGTAAAATTTTGGGTAAGCTAGTGGTTATGTCGGAGCTTCGAATTTTCGCATAGTTTCTTTAGCCAATAGGCCGGACAAGGGTGAACCCATAAGAGGCTCTCTTTAGCTGTTTATATGTCCTTGTGAGATGGGAAACTTTGGTAACAGGCACACATCCAACAGTTCAAGTAAGACAGATACAGAAGCATACATGTCAAATGACTGTTGTAATTTATCTTTGTATTGCCTTGCCAAATCTATTGGTGTGGATGTAAAGAGAGAGACAACATCAAAAGATATCATTATTTCATCTTCTGCAATCTGGCGTCTTCGAAAGTGGTTTAGAAAGAATACAGAGTTTTCCATATCGGTTTTATTATTCCTTTTCAATGGATGTAGTTTGTGGAATAGAAATAACGTTATTTTATAATTGGGTGCACCGATCAATAAGACTAACAGTCGCAATGGTACTTTAGTTTTGTGAACTTTAAGTAGTCCGTAGATTTTAGCTATGGTCGGTTCGGTTTGCCTTATGTACTTGGCAATATATACTGATATGTACTTCTTCCCTGTAAGACGCTTTAAGAATGTTTCAAAAGTTTAATTCTGCGATTTATAAGATTCACGTTAAGAGATTTATGCGTTGGAATATACTATGAAAACGACATTATCTTCGCACCATATTCCACCTTTCTCAAAAAGGCCCTCGAGTCTCCTTCATCCAACGGTAGTATGACGATGTTGTTATCGGTTTTTCAAGGTCGCGAAACGTTGGATGCCATTTCCTCCGATATCTCCTGCATTAACCGACTAGTCAAATAAGAACCTGTAAACGCAACCTGAAATAAAGATAGATGAAGCAACAGCCAATCTACATAGTAGTTAAAACCCACAATGACGAACAGTAGCAATATTTATTTATGACTACGTTTTAATTTAAATATTTCTGACATTTAATTCACATATAACGACAACTTGCGGAAACAGCGTGGACAAATAACGTTATAAATATTCTTATTTCTCTCCAAAGAAACAATATGCTGTGATTAATATTTTTTGCGAAGATTAGTTTACAATTGATATATATATATATATATATATATATATATATATATATATATATATATATATATCCATTGTTAAATAAGATCCGCGAAAATTAAAAATCGCAGCATATTGTTTCTTTGGTGCATATCCGTCCTTGGTTCGCCCTCGGTGGAATTCACGTTTGACCTTATTCCGTGTTTGCTCTTACGTTTGATGTACTGCGCTCGGAGGGCCTGGTAGACTGCCGAAAGGTTGACAAAACTGTTGATTGACGAATGGGCCGTGTGCCAGGCTTCGATTGTTTCCCTTGTTACGCGGTCATTTCCTGGACCCAGGATTTCGGCGTTTTGGAAAGCAAACGTGTGCCCATAGATTGCACAGTGTTCTGCCACCAGACACAATGGGACTATTCTCCTCAATGCCCACACGTGTTCGGTAACAGAGGTCTGCAACCGCTTCCCTAACTCTCCGACGAAGTTAACTTCACAGGAGTCACCTTGGATCCGGTAGATGATGTTTAACGTTTCAACTCGTAAAAGGGGGGCTTTTGGTCTCATAAATAGATTACGAATGGTAAAATCTGTTTGATGGGCGATTCCGATACCCAACGATCTGAGGAGGCAGAAAACTGCCTCAGAGACGCCATCAATGTATGGCTGTGCACGCCAGACCTTTGTCTGTTCTGCTACCAGATTTTATCCTGGTTTGTCTAGCTTGCTGCTCTCAATGAAGTTACGAGGGTATCCGTTGGCCATGAAAAGGCGCTGGAGGTAGCGGAGTTTTGACCTTTTGTCGTCCGACTCGCTGCAATGTGTTTTTGCCCGTCTGAAGAGAGTTCGCACACAGCTGCGTTTGTGGCAAAATGGGTGCTTACTGTAGTTACTGAAGATTTGGCGTGTGTTAATCGCCTTCCTATTAAACCGTAATTTGCTATGTGCCCGTTTGATTTTCGATGGACCAGAACATCCAGGAATGGCAGATGGTTGTAAATTTCAGCCTCAATTGTCAATTGGATGTCCGGGAAGATTAATTCAGGACGCTATGGAATTATTCGATCATTTCTCGTTTGATGATAACAAAGGTATCCTCGAAGTTTGGAGTCCAAAACGTTGGCCTTTAGTTTGCGAAAACCACAGTCTCAAGCTTTATGAGAACTGTCTTAGCGATGAAAGCTAGAAACAGCAATCCATTGGTGTCCTCTGATCTGCTCGTACATGGTCTCCTCGACGACAAAGTACGTCTTCAGACAGAATTCTAAGAGTTGGACAAGTTGTCCTCGCTTTGCCGACTCGCCTGCATTATCGTTCTGCTTCTCAAGCAATTCGCTTACCGTTTTGACTTCTTAGTCCTGCGGGATTTAAGTAAAGATAGAGGTGACATCAAATTACACCATAACATCGTCTGCGGTGAGTCGCATCCCTCCGAGCCGTTCCAGGAACTGAGTGGCTGAAGTGACAGTTTTGGCTGCGCCCAAGTGGAGAGACTTCAGGTGTCGGAACAACCATTTAGCCAGATTGAATTCTGCTGCAACACGTATTGACACAATTGGACGGAAGGGAATATCGGCCTTTATTAATTTTGGTAATCCTTAGAACCTTGCTGCAGCTGCATCTGATGGATATACAGCCAGTCTTACCAACTTACTTATTACTTTGTTTATCTGCATATTGGTAAGCGTTTTGTCTAGCTGTATCATGAGCAATTCATCGGTTTATAATCCCATTAAAGATATGCCTGTCGGTTTTCCAGCAGGTTGTTGACCTTCTGAATATAGTTGGTCTTTTGCAAAACGACTGTAGAACGTCCTTTGTCCACTGGAAGTATCACAATACTCGTGTCGGCTCTTTGACTCTTAACAGCATCCTGCTACACTTTGGAGATAATTTTTCGTGGTTTATGCGCCATTACCAAGATGGTTAACTGTTGCCGAACAAGGTGTTTTGTTTCATCAGATTCCCCGGTTTGTTTGAGAATTTATTCGACTGTGGCAACGAGGTCAAGTGGATTGGCGTTGGTGGTTTTGAAGCAAGCCTCATGACTCAGAACCGTCAGCTGTCAAGGCGTCAACAGTTTAGAGGACATATTGTGGACTAGGACATCAGTCTTATCCTCAGGTAAGTGGCTTATATTTCGTAAACAAGTCTGGCCAAACGGTGGGTGATAAAACATGGCAGTCTAATGTTACGGGTGCTCCTCCAGGACTTCCATCTTCAATTGCAGACATCTAACGTGGTTTTGGGCAGAGTAGTTGCAAAGTGCACTTAAATCATTAGCGAAGATGAAACTTCATTTTTGCGAAATGTGGTTAGTAGAAGAGCCAAATAATTTCGGTCAAAACGAGATGCGGATCTGGCGGATAAGCTTCGAAATATAAGCCATTTACTTAAGGAGGAGACTGGTGTCCTAGTCCATGATCTTTCCTCTAAACAGATGCTGCCTGGACATCTGAAGGTTTTGTGTCATAAGGGTTGCTATAATACCACAAACGCTGATCCAGTTAACATTGTTGCCAAAGTCTAACCAATTCTAACACAAAATGCGGAATCCGATGAAACAAAACACCTTGTTCAGATACAGATAACGGCCGTGGTAATGGAGCATAAACCACGCAAAATAATAACCAGAGGGGAGCAGGATGCCTTAAAGAAACTGATAACTGACACGAGAAAGGTGATACTATTAGTGGATAAAGGACGTTCTACAGTAGTCTTGTATAAGACAAACTATATTCAGAAGGCTAACAACCTGTTGGAAGACCGACATGCATTTATTCGATGCGATGGTGAACCAATGAATAAGCTGATTATGCAGGTAAACAAAACGCTTTTCGATCAGCAGACAAACAAAGTAATATGTAAGCCGGTAATTTTGGATGTACATCCATCAGATGCGGTGGCAGCAAGTTTCTACGGATTACCAAAAGAACACATGGCCGATATTTCCCACCGTCCAATTGTCATTGTGTTGTGAACCAACATTCAATCTGGCTAAATGGTTGTTCCGACACCTGAAGTATCTCAACTTGGGCGCAGCCAAAACGGTCACTTCAGCCGCTCAGTTCCTGGAACGGCTCGGGGGGATGCGACTCACAGCAGACGATGTTATGGTGTAATTTGATGTCAACTCTCTCTTTACTTCAATCCCGCAGGACTAAGAAGTCAAAATGGTAAGCGAATTGCTTGAGAGTACGATGATGCGAGCAAAGTCTATGAAGCGGAGATAACCTGCCAACTCTTAGAATTCTGTCTGAAGACGTGCTTTTGTCGTCGAGGACCATACGAAAGCAGATCAGAGGGACACCAATGGGATCGCTGCTCTATAGCTCATCGCTAAAGACAGTTCTCATAAAGCTTGAGACTGTGGTTTTCGCAAACTAAAGGCCAACGTTTTGGACTCCAAACGTTTAGGATACCTTCGTTATCATCAAACGAGAAATGATGGAATAATTCCATAGCGTGTCCATCGAGGATCGAAAGGGCACATACCAAACTTAGGTTTGTAGGAAGGCGACCAAAACCCGTCAAATCTTCAGTTACCACAGTAAGCACCCGTTGTGCCACAAACGCAGCTGTGTGCGAATTCTCTACAGAAGGGTAGAAGCACATTGCAGCGAGACGGATGACAAAATGCAGATCTCTGCTACATTTGGTAACAGAACAGCCAAATGTCTGGCGTGCACTGCCATACATTGACGGCATCTCTGAGGCAGTTTCTTGCCTCCTCAGATCGCTGAGGAACAAAATTGCCCATCGACCAAAGATTTAACCATTCGGAATCTGGTTATGACACCGAAAGCCCCCAAGTCCACGAGATGAGACGTCAAAAAATCATAACGGATCAATGTGACTCCTGTGATGTTAACTACGTCGGGAGTAAAGGAAGTGGGTGCGGACCCGTGTTACCGAACAAGTGCAGGGCGGTGAGGAAAATGGACCCATTTTGCCTGGTGGCAGGGACACTGTGCAATCTCTGGGCACACGTTCGATCTTCAAAACGCCGAAATCCTGGGTCGAGGAAATGACCGCGTAACCAGGGGAAACAATCGAAGCTTGGCATGCGGAGCCTACATCGAGCAACCCGCTGTGTCGCTTCCTGGAAGTCGCCCATGTTCTCCGAGCGCATGTCGTTGAACGTAATGGAAACATGGAATTAGGCCAAACGTGAGTTCCACCGCGTGCGAACATACGACGGATATGCACCTAACCACGCCGCCATAATTCGGGCCGACGAAGGCGCAATCGTGATCACTGCCGCATCGAAATTACTACCCCGACAGACGAGCAGACATTTCCTCAGTACACGAACGCTGAATTACGACCATATGTGCCAATTAATTTCAATGCGGACCCGGCCAATGGCCGCCCCCTCAACGAAGACGTGCTGACTGACGGCAATTTCACTCCTACCGCCCTTCTTCACTCCGGTGACTGCAGAGATGCTTCCTGTGTGTCCATGTCAGCCAAAGAGTGCCAGAAAGCTGATTAAGGACTCCACCACCCCGTCACTCCTATAATGTACACAGTTAAAGTTAAGCCACGTACAATCAACCCGGTGTTACAAAAATGTCTCTTACTCCTATAATTGTTGTGAGACGTTGTGCGATACTCACCCTCCGACGATGGAAGCTTGTATGCTTTTTGAGAGCGATCAGGAAAATATACCTATTGTCCATGAGATCGCATTTATCTCATTTATATATATGACTTTATATAGACCGACATTTTAATAAGTGACGCCCTAAACGGTATTGGGCCACCTGATACACGTGTGCTTGTACGAAATGATAAAGGCGTAAAGAAGGCATCTCAGCAAATCGATGTTTACTCGTCAATTTTCAAATATATTACACGATTTCCTCGATCGAAGCGATATGCAGAAATGAGGGCTTGGATTGTCACGCAAGGAGGGTTTGCGAGGACACATATAGTTTACATCGACAGCCTGAAGCCATGGATCGTGGGGAGGCCCAGAGATCTTGTTACAATTTCTGACGCATGGCGAGGAAGAGGGTGTTAAAGTTTAGATAGTTAGTCGCGTGTCGGGGAGATGCAAGCATCAATGACGTTTCACTTTGGCTGAGCACGGAGAAGCAGTTGTTGTATTAAAGGTGAGCACAAGTCATTGTACCATGCGCTGTAAGCCTTCGTTATGGCGCATCCAGATCGACTCTGTTTGTTGATACTGTACGTGTTAGAGTGACGAATTTTGGAGACTATTGCGGTGCATGTTTGGTGCTAGACATGGTAATCACTTCTCTACTTTCCTTATTTAAGTGGTGTTCGCAATCAAAGGTGTGCGCAACCCCGAGACAAGGTATCGCGTCGGCGGATGGTCAGTTTGTGTTCGTTTTTGCGGGTCTCGAGTCATCAGCCTTTATGGCCTACTTAAGTGCAAGACCAATTCAAACATGAATTGCGGTAAATAGCATTAGTTTGCTGCTATTCGGTTTCGGGATCTTAAACACGTAATAATGCTGCCCTTGTTATTGCTGGCTTGTTTTAATGCAGATACCAAATCGTTTATATATTTGGATGATCTTGTCTGAAATATCCTGCATGTATGGCAATTAATTGATGTTCCTCGGTACAAACTCTCCATTAGAACTCTGATTTTATTATTGCCTGTGTACTAAAAACATATTTTCAGCTGAAGACTATCGGGTATCCGTTAGATAGGAAATGTTGGTATTAATAGGTAAGTCCATTTTTAGCAGATACTCGCTGTTGTTACGGTACCGGAAGGCACGGTGAAGAGTTCGAAAGCAGCTTTATTTGTGGGCATCAGGATGATTGTTCCCATATTTGAGGGTTATTTTGGCATTCGAGTCTTTTATGTGGACTTTGGTTGCGAGCTTGTCATCCTCAATCTTTTGCACAGAGTAACCTGTTGCTCCTTCCGCGAGTGAATTGTGTGTCGGTGAAAGCATTATGATTTTTGATGCAGATTTTCCAGTTTGCAGTTATTTATGACCACAAATGTAACATCTCCGTAGCGAATTCACTTTTACGGCCTCATGTACGTTTCACAGCTTCAGACGTCGAAAGACAAGCTTGGCAAGTTGAAAACGATATCGGCGTTCCCATTAGAGTACCCTTGATCTGTTGGTAATGTTTATAGGGAAGGCAGCTTCCTGACATAAAAGACATGATCGGCCTTATAATAATAGTTAATCTTGTCCATAATGACGGTTTCTACTGCTATCGGCCGCTAAAAACGACAATACAGTCACCCAACCTCAAAAGCGTAATACCTTTTATTCTTCTTCCGTTGGCACGGTATTCTGATGTTTTCTTTTTCGGAGGACGTCGGTAGAACAGCTGCGTATATCAGCACGCATGTCCCCAAGGATGAATGAGGTTAGTATGAAGGATTTGAAGCCGGCTAAGAAGCTCGAAGACGCAGCATAGGTATGACTCAACCTTATGGCTAACAGCAGCAGGATTGTTTCGGCTGAGGTGAGACTCCTTAACTCTTATGAAAATATTACTGTCGTTGATGGGATAGAAAAGAGCTTAGAGCTTCTATTAAATAACGGATTTCTTCTTTATATGAGCATACTTGTTTTTTTTATTTATGCACCGAACGTTATCTTTAATATCGTTGGTGCGTATGAAACGCAACGCCTTAGGTCAGGATATTTGCTACAAATCGACAAAACGAATATTGATGTCCGATATTCTCGCACTCACGACACGAAATCTCTATTTGCGATCGAGCAACCTCACAGTCTCATTAGGCAGTGTAAACGATGCCATGATCACGAAGGCGATGAGGAAAACTCAGCTGTATCAGTGTTGCCAACTCCATCTACGCAAACTTATCCAAACGTCGGGTTCGAGTTAGCGTTTAACGCCCAAAATATGATTAAAACTTGGAGGCAGTGTGCTTTACGAGACGATAAATTGAAGAAAGAAGGCATTCTTTGCGGTAAAAAACATCGGTTTGCTGCTCTGTGTGCACGGCATCTTAAACACTTGATAGTGCTGCCCGATGGGAGGCAGCTGGCTGATGAGCGATGCAGATGCCAAATCAGTCATATTGTCGGACGATGGCGTCTAAAATTTCCTGCATGTATGACCAATATGAATTCCTCGGTAATACCTCTCCATCAGAACTCTGATTTTCAAGTTGCATGTGACTTTGGAGCCAGTTTTCCACGAAGCTCATCGGGTATCCGTTAGATCGGAATAGTTAGTATTAGAAGGCGAGCTGTTTTATAAGTATATACTCGCTGTTACAGTACTTGAATGCGCGGTAAAATGAGCTCGAACGCAGCTTCATTTGTGGGAACCTGGATGATTGCTCCCATAGTTGAATTTTGTTTCGACATTGGAGTATTTTGTGTGGACGGTGGTTGCTAGCATGCCATCACTCAATATTTGCACATTGACAGCAGGAACAGGAGTATGTCACATGTTGCTCCTTCACAGAGTGAATTGTATATCGGAGAAGACACCATTAAGATTTTGATTGAATTTTAAAAGGTTTTCCACTTTGTCCCAAATTTGTTGGTTTTTCTCAAGACACAATTTGATAAGAAATCTCCACACATAAGAAGAAATTGTTCAAAGTTAGAAAACAAATGCAAAGATCTTTTGATTAAGTCCAACACTTTATCCTTGTGCATCTCAGGCTTTTTCCTCTGCTTGTTCATCTTATGGCAATACTAGCAGCTTAACGGTTGTAAGTGGGTCTCGAGTATGGGATCATTTGAAATACAAGAACAAGAGACGAGTGAGTCTCATAACCAATAGAGTGCGCATTCATCAAAACATAATTTATGCGTGTTTTAAAGTAACGTGGAGAAGTAAATACTAAAGGCACTTATGAAACAAATATAACTGATTGTAAGCGGGGATTAAGAAACGCTTTTCACTTGAAATTTTAATCAGAAAAATATTTTGATGAATTGTATAAAATGTTAAAACTATTTGTCTGCTTTATTTCACCTTTTGCATTAATTAAACAAATGGCTCTGTTAAATGTTACATGCCCATAATAATAATAAGACTGCTGTAAAGTATGCATATAATCAGATTCATTGGTAGGGTTGATTAAAAAGAAAACGGTAAATATCGGCGCGTAATTAAATTAACATTTTTTTATATTTTAAAATTTTTGAAGGGTTATTAAATGGCACTATGTGTAAAAAACAAAACATGACTGAAAAATGAATGCTTTTGATGTCTTTACTTTTTAAAATTTACGTTTTTAAATTTCAGTTGTGTGTTCTAGGTAAGCAAACTCAAATTTTTATTTAAACATAGCATATTCTTCCTGGGAGGTTATTTTTGCCGAAGCCACGGATGCTTCCAAAGCGGCACTTGATACTTGATTAAATCGCAATATGTCTGATGCTAGCATTATTTGGGATAGTTAGCTATAAAAATGGCTAATAATCATTTAACACTCATGGACATATTCTCTTTCATATGTAAAGTTGGTAATTGAACCTAGGTTATTAAAGGCCTTCTTTATGTTTCTAATTGTTAGGTCTGTGGTAAATCAGGAAATCCTATCTATAAAAATATTCACATACAAAAAGGGATATTTTTGAATGCACTAATTTATTTTCACTAAAAATCATTTTGATAAGTTCACATATAAGGCCTACATTAACCTGAAAAATGCATATCAACTTTCTCTAACTCGGCAATGAAATTTCATGCTTATTTGATCATTTAACATCCCAGTATTTTTAAAAATGGTGAACGGCAATTATTAAATCAACTGCAAAGTTCCGGCAAGACAGTCTTGAAACTGAAATTTTAGCAAAAATATAAAAATGGTGTTGGTTTTTCGTTTTATGGAATGTTGGCGTTATTGTTCCATGCGAAGGCTAAAAGTTACAATTTAAAAATGAAATCTTTATCGCGTATAACATCATTAATACATACACAACAGTTTTTCTGGTATATATCATATTTTGTATACCGCTTTCTTTTATATCGAAACTATTATAACGAAAGATAAATTGGATTTCAGAATATGAAAAATTTCAAAATCATTCATAACCCGAACCCTGGAGCCTATTATTGCTCTCGGAAACGAATAATAATTTAAAAGTGAATGCGGTAACAGATAGAAAAGTGGTTCAACAAAATCACTGTTAGCTTTAATAAGCATTACTTTTTGGATGTATTTTTAAAAATATTATGAATAACCGAAAACACGTTTAAGCATATCCCAATCATCTTACGGAAGTAAACATAAGTTGAAATAATACATTAAATTTATCATCTTAACTATAAAAACAATAAACTTTTTGATTCAATGTGTTTTAATAAACCAATGATATTTCTTAAATTTTTCTTAGTTGAGGTTTCAGCTTATAAAGGCAAAAGAATAAGGATTTCTACAACCCTTAAACACACCAGAAGTTTAAAAAGAATTCTGATAGTCAACTATAAGTCATCGAACTTAAATTCAAAATTGCGAGTCAAAGGACGATACATACTCTGGTTTACATCATTTTTTAGATATTGCTTACTTTATATCTAATCAAGTTTAATGATAGATAATACCGGCTTCCAGAATATGATAAGTACGAAAATCGTTCGTGTTATACTGCATATGCCAGAACTTGTATGTCCTGACTGCTTACAGACATCAGTCAATCTTACAGCAAATGTAAAGCCGAAAACTCAAAAACTAAAAGAAATATAATTTGAGTATTGTAAATTGTTTTAAAACCATACACACAGGCAGCAATTTTCAGTTTCAAAATTTGTTAGCGTGGCTGGCTCAGTGGTCCATTATGTATTCAGTTATGTAAGGACTCAATGTCACTGAAGAATAATTTTTGTAAAAACGTAAATAATTTTTACCAAAAACATAACATTATATTAGCTTATTAAAATGGTGGTTAGATGGTCGTACAGTAGTTAATCTGGAGACCTACTATAGATCAACGCGCAGTACTTAACTTTGTTTCAGCATTAAGAAAAACCATGACATAAAAGGATCGTCGTTCAAATGTTTAAATGGCCTGAAAGATTTTCTAACAATCAAGGTTAGTGGCAATAACTATCACTCGGCATTGCACCCGAAATTGCAACCATTTTTATAACTCTAACCCAATACCCAACCCCGACGCCATTCCTCCCGGTTGGCTTGGGTGAGTTCACTCACACTAGTGCCAAGAATGTTTCGTTCAATTTTTAGACTAAACTAGGTGAAACCAGTCAGAATGAGAATAGCGCTAGCCAATTTGGAATTGGCAAGCTACAAAATGGACATTGATGCGCTCAGTGAGCCTCGATTTTCTTAACGGGACACGTCCAGGTTATGCCCATATTGCTAAAAATGCATTCGATTAGCTGCGTTTAGCTTTGAAGAGATGAGTTTACCATGAATAAGACCTTCTAACCTAAGTTTGCTGAACGCAGCATTTTTACCATAAACTCTTTAAGTCACTTACACCTATAAACCGAAATAATTGGATTTCCTTATACGATTGACATAAGCGGAAACGATAATATTCAAATTGCCGTATAAAAATATTGAACTACCGCATATTTGCACTGCAAAAATCTGCACCGAGGCAAATCACCTGTCAGCTCACCTAGTGCTATTGTTTTAGGACTATGGCCTTCATATGGTAATAATAAACCAGCAATCTTATTCCCATAGGCTTCATTAATGCGCATTTAACAAAACAAATAATTCTGGAAATGTGTTTCACTAAGTAGATAGCTATCACTCCTGTTCATCAATTCAAAATAATTCACGAGAAATACAGCTGCCTAAAAAGCTATTCTTTCGCATGTTGTTGATTTCGGTTACCCTATGGAACATAAAGGCGCTTTTCATAATTTGTAACCTCCTGCCGAAATTCCTTTAACCACTGCGTCAACGTATGCTAGCAGGAACAATAACTAATGAAATCAGATTAAGCAGTGGGATTTTTGTGCGCCTGGCTCAACATTTGTGGTTTTTGGCAATCAAGTGGTGGATAACTAGCATACTATTTTCCTAACACTTCTGTTAAATGACAAATCCTTAGTCTCCTTTTGAACGTAGTCACTCTTCCATATTCTAACGCTCCGCGTTTTTATAGTAAAAACAATTCTGCAATCGACTTTTTGCAAACCATGTTCATTGAAAAATGAGTAAAGCAACATAAATTGCGGAAAGCGTCACCGTCCCTGTCCTTGTAGGCGGCCCTTTAAAGGCGTCCTACCGTCCAGTCAAACAGTAAATGCTTATACATGAACTGTACTAATGGCTGCTGAAAAGTCGGGATTTCATGCAAACGCTTAGCGCTTTTCAATAAGCAATTCGCGATATAGCAACTTTTCTGCATATTTTGTCTCTTTGAAATGCAAGTATTCAATTTGCAGTTGTTAACAAGGTGTCTCACTCATGATAACGTTTACGTGGAAGGTAGAGCCACAGATGGAGATTCATATTATTCACCATAAAATAACCTTAAGCAAGCCAGTTAGAGGTTGGTGAATATTTGCTGGAGTATAAAACCACACACTTTTTAACCGCGTATGAACCTTTCTTACTAGAGCAATAATGCACACAGGCATTTCGTTTACATGCGTATTGATATTACGCTGTAAATCGCAGCTATGATAGTGTACTATAAAGGGTCTTATTATTATTGCCAACTGCACTAGCTTCGTGCCCACTGTTAAGTAACATTTCATTACTCAAATGTTTTACTTGGAAACCTTTTTTTTTGGATCTTTTATGAATTTAGAGTTTGAAGTGATGACGAGGGACATCACCTGTAATATTGCTTAAGAGTGACATCACTGTCATTAATTAAGTGATAAATAACCTTTACCTAAGGTTAAGGTTATCCGCAGAAGACATACTGAGGCGCTTCGTCGACGTGATAAAACACGGACACTGGCCATGTTATACGTAGCAAGTTTAGTTTCTATGTATTTCTCACGAGGCTGAATTTGTTGCTTTGAGGAACCTCAACATATTACGCAAGGGCATGTTCAACAATTGTTCCAAATTGTGGCATTTCTGAAGGTTGCTTACGTCCTATATTTTAATACATGTGCCACTTCATATTTGAATTTCATGCATATTCTGAGAAGCATAAAGACATCGCCTAATGACAGTTGTGCTCATTATTGAAACTATCAAATAACCTGGTGCATCGTCTACTGTAATTTTTTACTGCTTATTTACTGTGCCAATGTTCTCCACTGAAATTAATAATAAGCTCTCTTATGGCATATCCATGCTGCAGCATACTTGCTTGATTATTCTTAACATTTTTTTCGCTGGTTTGAAACTGTTCAACAAAGCGTGTTTATAAATAAAGCCATAATATTTTGCATTTTATTCTAGGAATGTGTACGTCAACGTACAATTTGCGGTACATCAGCTCACAGTTAATTGTAATAAGTTTAACGTAAGAAACATTTTTACGCTACTTAAACATATATTTTCATTTTAAAAGTGGTATGTTGCCAATATTGCGATGCCTTGTTTTGATACCACAAATTGTTTTTGCTATTAAATAAACTTCAATTTCGGCTAGCACTCACGAAGGAACAGTGATTCTATTTCATAAGGAACTATTACAGATGGCCAGAGATGTTTCTCTAAAGCCGTTACCGCTCGCCGTATTCGCCGTCGCGATTTCTTTGCCATGAGGACGTTCGTTGACTACCTCTTGTTGACATGACCAGCAGAGAAGGAGAACGAAAATACAGGCATTATTTGTAGACTCAACAAAAATATCTTATTTATGTACGTAAGAACAAACAAAGGTATGGCTACAAGAATCTGTGGCTGGTAGGGATACGCTTGCTTTCGACGTAAACTCTTACAAATATTTCCTACATTAAAAATGTCTGTTCGATGTAAACGCACAAAACTATGGAGCACACAATGTTTTATACCATTTTAATTAGAAAGGTTTCCGTTACCTTACACAAGGCTCGACCAATTGACATGCCCTTTTTGCAAAATCTTACTCACAATATAGATCGGTTTTGCGCCTATTTCCTGTTTGAATAAATACCCGATCTGCAGCGACAGGGGAATGACAGGGTGGTAAGGCACTGATGAACTTCGGTTCGATGAAGAGCTTATGACCCATCTGCTGGACACAGTGTGTGGACTGTCTGCGCCGTACTCGGTGCATGTTTGTGTTTCCAGTCCCAGCTGGTAGTCAGGGTTATGATTGAATGACGACAGAATAAGCCCGAAACAGACTGTATCAATCTACCCATATTCTCTGTCGTGTCTCCTCTCTGCAATTATAACGTGCCGACTTCGGCCTGGTAATTGGTTGCCTGTTCGTGACCTTTTGCCACCCATACGGAGCTTGCTTTGCTTCGGAAAGCCACTAGATCGGTGTGCGCCTATTCCTGTTTGAATAAATACCTGATCTGCAGCGACAGAGAATGACAGGTGGTAAGGCACTGATGAACTTCGGTTCGATGAAGTGCTTATGACCCATCTGCTAGACCCAGTGTGTGGACTGTCTGCACCGTACTCGAGTGCATGTTTGTGTTTCCAGTCCCAGCTGGTAGTAAGAGTATGATTGGCTGAATGAAGGCAGAATAAGCCCGCGACCG
This sequence comes from Schistocephalus solidus, assembly GCA_017591395.1. Classification (NCBI taxonomy): domain Eukaryota; kingdom Metazoa; phylum Platyhelminthes; class Cestoda; order Diphyllobothriidea; family Diphyllobothriidae; genus Schistocephalus; species Schistocephalus solidus. The sequence goes on along the minus strand of WEDG01002658.1, from coordinate 2,514 downwards.
ACTGTATCAATCTACCCATATTCTCTGTCATGTTCTCTGATATATATCTGTATATATATATATATATATATATATATATATATATATATATACATATATATATATGGTAGCCTGACTGACGAGCAAGTTTACGATTAGGCTCAAATGCTGAAATCAACCCTTATGATGTCAGCAACCATCCAACGAACCACATAAGTATTTGCGTCCGAAATGTTTTTCGCCAATCTTTCACTACTATTGAATTGTTGACCTTCTTTAGAACGAAATTGCTTTCTTGTATCACTTATTCCGCCTCAATGGATACCTGGACAACATTGACGAAAAACAATTCAGATGCCAGAGACTATCACAAAGCGTCGAGTCTGCTAAACAGAAACTGTCGCGGAAAGTCATCTGTTTACTCTTCATGCAGGAATTGCCGAAGCGATAACCAGACAACAAAATCGGTTTCGAATCTCCATCGCCCACAGACTGGCATTTTTCTGCGTGTAGTACTATTGAGAATCCAAAGCTCCATAATAAAAAGAGCGACAAACGACTATCGTTAACCACATTTCATGTGCAAAATTGGTCTAGCGTTTTCCTAGGCCATATGGATTAACAACTTTGGACCCGCATTAACAAACATAAACTGGTCATCCACCAACGTGATCCGTTGTCCCTTGTGTTTACGCATGCCATGGACTATTACCACGGCTTCAATTGATAAGGAACTGAAGTGGTCCCAATGGCAGACATTGAATGCGCACGCGAATTCCTCGAAGCCTTACACTCCAGCACAAACATCATCAACCGGCATGTCGAGTTGGATAAACATTACGAAGGTCTAAGTGCAGGGCTAACTGACTCGCGTCGACCTTAAACCAATAATACGTTATCCATGTTTCGCCTAGTGGAAATCCACTGACGCGCCATCCTTCGCCAACCCCTTACCCACTGTGGCGTGAAACCCAATCGTAACTTTAAAACCTCGCATCTTTCCCGAACTTTATCACAACACGTTTTTCGTCCCCACTTCCCAGGACCTATGTCTGTCTGCCCCCTACCACGTGTAATAACCAAACTCCCACTTGTTCTTTCGTCTGCCAACCGGCTAGTGTAATCTTCTTGAAAATTCCCAAGTTAATCTCAAGTTTTCAACGAATCTCCGTTGTTTTTCCTCTACATACTGTTTTGTAAATTGGGCATGTGTTCTTTGATAAAACGTTCGTTTATTGCCAGAAGCAGGTTGGTGGGCGAAAGAGAATCAAATGAGATCCCTACGATGACAGTGAGGTGTCACGCTTGTTTGTCTAGTCAGTTTACTTACTTCGTTATATATATAAAATTTCAGTTGAAAAATTCAATTTTTGAAATCAAAATTGTGTGCGCGCAAATTCTCAAACACCGAGATTATCCAGCTTAAGCAACACGCTTTTTGATGATCTACATGCTTCTCTTCGGAAAGCATAGAAAATAAGCCGTTAAATTTCAGACAATTTGTTGTGCCTGGAATACCTCTGCTTGCGTTTGCATATTTGAATGCTTTTTATGTTTTCTCTGTATTACATGGGTTATTTTCCCTTGCACTCACGCTCCTTCCCATCAAAATCATTACTTGAGTGTAGGCAAAAACGGATCAAAACAGGATTCCAACAACAGTATTGCGAATTCATCTGTTGACATAAATTCTCTATACATTAATACCATAAAAGATAACTGTCAGAAAAGGTGTCAAATATATTACTTTAGTTACAGGGGAAACATATTATCAGCACTGGCTACAAGCTTAAAACGACGACGCATGCATTACTCAACATTTTGCCGCTTTTTAGCTGCAGCTGTGAGGCTCCAGATTATTAGCTTGTCCTCAGAATTTTCTGTGTTCTTTCTTTTCGAAATTCAATTCGGTACTTAATGATTTTAAATTTTGTATATGGACGGATTGATTTTGCTTCGGTGTGAACTCCACCGTATACAAATCGGTTGTAGAAATCTATCGATTCCCGCCTAATGGGAATTTATATTATACATTTGTTTTTAATGGTTTAAATGTAAGAGTGACTAACAGGGTTAACTGTGAAATTCTGCGTTCAGCTAACCGTGGTTGGAAAGGTCTGCGTATTTTGAAGCACTTTAGAGTCACGGTGAACTGGAGTTCCCAGGCTCAGTGCAGCTGATTGAATGAATTATTAGCAAGATGCATAATCTGGATGTGTCCTGCATTTGTAATATGAAGGTGGATCACACTGTTAGCGGTAATTTTTAAACATAAGTCAGAACTGCATGAATATTTGAATAGGTCACCTTTTAACTATTTGTTAAACTTGGCTTTATATGAAGAAAATTACATTTCCAGTCATTTCAGGAGCAAAGTTGAAAACCTTTTTCAAATTATTCAATTGGCGTCGCCTCAGAGCAACCAGACAATAATAAACGCACGGTACTCAATAATACACGTCGATATTTACGGGCGATGTGAGATATATAAAACAGTAAAACAAAATGCATTATTAAATGAAACGCCTCAAGACT